>JAEQBA010001341.1:0-152045 GCA_019434445.1 Phalangium opilio
TGATGCTATAAAAATCCGCAAGAATGTGCTAGACTATTCAATGATTATTTCACTAACATTGGGGGGAATATGGCTCGTGAAATAAAATACAATATTAATCATTCAAGCTTAGTCCCACCACCAGAAACTAGCAGCCTAAACCAGCAGTCGAGCTCTATATATCTAAGACCAGTAGATGAAGACGAACTTACCACAGAAATTAATAAATTAAAAATTCAACCGCTACTGGATATGATAATATCAGTGCGATAGTACTTAAATCGATTGCAAATTATATAGTTAAACCCTAAAACACATAATAAATAATTCTATCTCTACTGGGATATATCCTGATGCCCTCAAAATAGCTATTATCTCACCTGTACCAAAATCTGGTAGTCGCTTAAAGTTAACTAATTACAGGCCTATATCAGTACTCAGCCAACTGTCAAAACTTTTTGAAGCTTGCCTTAAAAAACGTTTAGAGAATTACTTAACAATGAATAAAATTGTAACAGGAAATCAGTATGGATTCCAAAAAAATCTCAGCACCAATGATGCTATTTATCATTTCACAAAAACCATTACTAATGCACTTGATAATCGTAAAAAAGCCCTGGCAGTATTCCTCGATCTAGCAAAAGCGTTTGATACCATTTCCCATGAAATACTCTTGGTAAAACTTAGGCGATATGGTGTGAGGGGTATTGCCCTTGAGTTATTTAAAAGCTACCTAAGTAATAGGAAACAGATAGTGCGCGTGGGTAATTCATATAGTGAAGCTCTATCAGTAAAATGTGGAGTACCACAAGGCACCATTTTGGGCCCCATTCTGTTCTTAGTCTATATAAATGATTTTTGTGAAGCTAAAATATTCAGCTCGTTAATATCATTTGCTGACGATACTGTCTTAATTTACATAGATGAGACATGGGAAAAGGTATACTCGGTCTCAAAAAGGCATTTAATGTATTGCAAATAAACTTGTTAAGTTTAAATATCCCGAAAACTAAATATATAACCTTTTCTATGAGATCGCCTACTGACATACCAGAAATTGAATTGAAAATACATAAAATGAATTGCTCATCATCAAACTGTTCGTGTATCAAACTTGAACAAGTAAATTCTATTAAATACTTGGGCTTATATATAGACTGTCAACTGAAATGGGATACTCATATACAGCATGTTACTAAAATATTAAGATTCGTATCATTTAATTTAATAACCTTGAGTAAATTCTTAAACTTAAAACTATTAAGAATGGTATATTCGCCTTGGTCCAATCGCAACTTCAATATGGTCTAATAGCATGGGGCAATACGCATTATGCGATTTTACGCCCATTAATTGTTCTTGTTAATAGGATATTGCGTATTTGTTTACATAAACAATATGACTATCCAACTAAACTCTTGTACGAAGAATTCAATGTTTTCTCGGTATCTAAATTATATGTGTATAATATCCTACTGGATGGATTTAATAAACGATTTAAAACTGCTGCGATAAGTCATGGAAGGAAAACTAAGTTAGTTTTAAAAGGTAGCCTGGCTCTACCCAGGGTGTTTACCTCTCTGGGACAAAAACATGCTTCGTATATAGCAATAAGTTGTTTTAATAAGTTGCCTCAGAACATAAAGAGTCTAAAAAATTATAATCAATTTAAAACGGCTGTTAAATTTTACATAAAAAATAATGATATAGAACTAACCTATTAACATTGAACTGAATTTGTAATTTACATATTATTTAATGTGTAATTAACATATTATTTAATGTGTAATTAATATATAAATAAATTTGTAATTAATTTGTAACTAAATTTGTAATTATTGTGTATCTAAATTTGTAATTAACTGAACTGGAAATTAATACGTAACTGATCTGGAAATTAATATACAACCGAATTGGTAACTAATATATAACTTAATTGGAAACAAATGAAAAGCCGCGAGATTAGCCTGCGCGCGAGAACAATAAATAAAAGATTAACATGTCGCCCGCATTCAAGTCTTACTTAGGCGGACGGCGAAATTCCAACTAAATAATCATGTCAAAAATATGTAACAATTGTGGAAAATAAAAAATATCAAATATCAAATTTGCTGCATTTAAAATAGTATAATGTCAAATTCCTTCCCCGAGTAACAACCTCGCAATCCAAATTCATTTGAGATGCGAAGAGAGGCAAATTTGATTGCTGCAAATCGATGGTAGTTAGAATATGTGTGTTTGATTTTGGTTTATTTAAGGAAGTGGGCCGATCCCGGAGGTACTGCAATACAGGGCCAACCCGTGGCGGAGGTGGAGCAAGCCCTGAACTCTCCGCCGCCGTTGAAAAATAAGTTTAATATCTTGGGCCCCAATGGGACCCGTATCAGATATTAAGCTGATAAGAACATATACTAAATTTGTTTATTAAGTCGAAACAAATGGCGTTACAACTCTACGCTTTGTTAGGTTTTATGATTAAGTTAAGAGTGTAGAGAGCTCTTTAAAGACATTAAAAATTTAAAACTATACAGTTCATCGTTTAGAGAGTAAAATTTCTAATAATTATATTAAAATAATAAAATAAGTTTTGGCACAACAATGTTTTGGATTACATGGCATTTTTCTGAACACCATTTGGATGTGTAGTCTTCATCTGTTAGACGTTGGATATCGTAATGAGCTCTACTTAGTATGTTGCTCCGTAGGCGTTCCCTGACAATATTGGCCGTCTCGAACTTGTGGTCGAAGAGCATTCGGTTGCGAGTCTTCCAGATCTGGAACTTCATTTCACTAAGAATGAGATTGAAGGCGTAGAGTAGCTCTGGATGGACGGGCAGGGGTTGGTGATAAAGAATCGTGTTTGCGCTCAGGAAACGGAGGCAGAAGAAGGTGCGCAAGTGCTTCCGGAGCAAGCGTGGGGTGGTGCAGGAATAGAAGGCGTGAAGGGCCGTCTCTTCCGCATTGCAGAAGGGGCATACCGAAGCCTTTGTTAGTCAAATAAAAATGTTGATGGAAGTTTTCATTAATTCCTAATTATGTGTAATATGAAAGCCTTGGCCAAATCAAAGAATATGGCCAAGGCTTTTGACACAATCTCTCAGACTCGCAAGCACTTCTTTTATTGAAACTATGAAAATGTATTATTAGAGGCAAACTTCAAGATTTATTTCAGAACTATTTGGAAAATAGGGATCAACTTGTTTGAATCATCTGTCGATGAGGGACGATAATAAATTTATCTTCTGTGATTGGACTAGTCTCGATAGAGTCTGGCTCTAGGGGTAAAACCGGTTCTGCGCATTGCAAAGTCGAGTCAATCAGGCTATCCCTTTCTCACCTCAAAACCGGAGAACGAGGTCTGAGCCATTATAAAAATTCATAAGATTTGTTGGTTGGGTCTATTGAAAATATAAATGCTGCTTTGACTTTAAAAAAAAGATAAGGTAAATTTTTAGCTTTATTGAAACACTAAAAATCATCTATTTTTGGTTTATTACAACCAGAATTTCATTATTAAACAAAAGCACAAGATTGGTGCCCTATTCTCTATGGGTTTAAGAAACTTACTAGTTATGGTGTCTTATCCCTTTTCTAATATACCTGCTCCGAAGCAGACGCTGGGAAAAATCGCCTTACTCGGCGTTTCCAAAGCCAGTCAGCAGCAGGCTGGGAAATAAGGATATTTTTTAAACTAGTCCTTTGGACCAGTGACCCCCTAGTGTCTGAAATAATTAACTGGTCTCCGGACTGGTCCCTAACTTTGCTCTCCAATAGATTTGCAATTAATAAACTGGTCCCGAGGACCAGTAACCCCCACTTCTTGAATTAAAAAACTAGTCCAAGCAATTAATAAACTGGTTTTGGACCAGAGGACGTGTGCTATTTCCCAGCCTGGTCAGCAGCCAGCCTTCACACATCATGCACACATTTCTTTGTGGACTCCTGACCTGAGCGGATGCATCTTGAAATTAGGCTTTAATTCTAATGAAATGATGTAGTCTTTAGTTGATTAAAATCAATTCATGTTCCGAGAGAAGTGCGGACTTCTCTGAGAAGCCTTAATGCGCTCTCGGAACACAAGTACAGCTTCCTTAGTAAAAATTCAGAAGCCATTGTTAGTCGAAGAAAAATGTTCATGGAAGTTTTCATCAATTCCAAATTATATGTAAAGATACCAACTGCTCTAGAAGGCAGTGGAACAAGGAAATTAGGTTTTAATCCCAATGAAAGTGATGTTTAGTTGATTAGGTTCAATTCAAGTTACGAGAGAAGTGCGAACTTCTCTGAGAAGCCTTATTGCGCTTTCGGAACGCAAGTACAGCTTTCTTAGTAACAGAAGCTTTTGTTAGTCGAAGAAAAATGCTCATGGAAGTCTTCATTAATTCGAAATTACGTGTAAAGATACCAACTGCTCTAGGAGGCAGTGAAACAAGGATATTAGGTTTACATGTAATGAAAAAGATGTGTAGTAGATTAAATTCGGTTCATGTTCCGAGAGAAGTGCGGACTTCTCTGAGAAGCCCTAATGCGCTCTCAGAACGCAAGTACAGCTTCCTTAGTAAAAATTCAGAAGCCTTTATTAGTCGAAGAAAAATGTTCATGGAAGTTTTCAACAATTCCAAATTATATGTAAAGATACCAACTGCTCTAGAAGGCAGTGGAACAAGGAAATTAGGTTATAATCCCAAAGAAAGTTATGTTTAGTTGATTAGGTTCAATTCAAGTTCCGAGAGAAGTGCGGACTTCTCTGAAAAGCCTCAATGCGCTTTCGGAACGCAAGTACAGCTTTTTAAGTAAAAATACATAAGCCTTGTTAGTCGATGAAAAATACTGATGGAAATCTTGATTTATTCCCAGTTATGCGTTGAACCCACTTGGGAACGTTTTTAATCGTTACCCAGCGGGTCGTCGAGTCAACCGCCGCTACGGAACAAACCTTCCCCTTGACATGAAGGCCGCCTTGCGCGACGAACTTTTCACAGACCATCTTTGTATTGAAGGTGACGAAGAAGAGATTGCGGCCCATGAGTTGATTCGTGGTAACTGCTCCTCGTTCTTCCTGGTCGTAGATAGCTTCGGCAACGTCACGAGGTGAGAGATCGGAATCGAATATATATTACGGGCCGTACGCGCGCGCTCTTCCGAAACTGCCCCCGCCAAGGGGTAAACAGGCCTCAACGCGTTTAAAAAAGAAACTACCCCAGTAGGGGTTTACGTTACAATTAGAAACTACAGCGTATTGTCCGTAAAAAACCAATAAAGATTAATAATCTTCGCGAGGATGCTCCGATCCGTATTTAGTCCCTGGCGCGCTATCCGGGTGTTCCGACCCGTCAGTTCTACTCGTCGTGCTCAAGGCAGGATTCTCCCTCGGGGGAGGGGGGGGGGGTTTGAGCCTTCGTCCAGAAGTACAGTACGGGTTTCGGTAGGACTAATGGTAGTCTCTTGATGCTTCGTTGTCATCTCTGGCTTTTTCCTTCTCTTCGGGCACTCCGCCCCCTTATGCCCGGACTGCTTACAGATGTAGCACAGCATCGTATCGTTAGCGTAGAGAGCCTTAACCCAGTAGCCCCTAATCTTGAAAATATTAGGGACGGGCTGTTTCAGTTTCCTTATGCGAACCCGTCTATTGCCATTCTTCACCCCTTCCAATGGTCCTTCACGGTGAAGCTCGAATTGAACATCAGTTACTTCGC
Organism: Phalangium opilio; assembly: GCA_019434445.1. NCBI lineage: Eukaryota > Metazoa > Arthropoda > Arachnida > Opiliones > Phalangiidae > Phalangium > Phalangium opilio. Next base: position 5,676 of record JAEQBA010001341.1, read on the forward strand.
CATATGGCGCTAGATCCTGGGCAAGCTGAGAGCGGTTGATCCAAAAGGGTAACTCCTTGATGAGGATCCAAAGGCTCGGATCTCCCATCGCGTCGATTTTCAGGGGTTCGCCATGAATGCTAATTCCCATCGTAACTAGTTGAGTCAGCTATGCTTCGTTGGTAAAAGTAACTAGAGCCGTGAATCTCCCCATGAGCTGGAAGCAATCCACGGACCTTGGTTCTGTGGTATCAAATACAGCTGAGGCCACATCGTCAAAGGGGTGAGAGCCGAATTCAATACTCGCAGAGGCCTTTTGCGTGGCACTGATGGTGGCAGGCCTAGACGCCGAAGCCACAGCCAGCTGCTCGGCCGGCGGAGAATCGAGTTACCGACAATGAGCCCGTTCACTGCGCGTACCGACTAAAAGACAACCGATAAAAAAACCGCACCAAAAATCGCGACTATACCGAGGACGTGATGAAAGCGAAAGAACGAATTATTTTAGTTCTGTCCATCTGGTCTTTAATAACCGTACTTATTGCGGAGGAGAAAGAAGTGTCTATAACCAGGGTATCGCCGAGGTGGGAGGACTGATTATCAAGCGAAACGGATTCTAACTGGCCATCCGAAGAAGTTAACTCCGACATGGCCTAGGAGTCACTGGGCGTGGTCGAATCCTCAGCATTCTCAGTTGCATCCTCAATGGCATCAGGTGGTTGCTTTGTTTCGTCTTGAAAGGCGTCGTTCTGGTTTTTTATGACAGACAGCCTGTCATGCAGACTTCGCTTGACATACCCGTAGGGGATGGGGACGGCCGGCTCCGGCCCCAAGAGCTTGGCCTCCGCGCCCTTTTCTCAAATCTATCGGCTTGCTCATTGCCATAATATCCGCTATGCCATGGCACCCAGTACAACAGAACCCTGTTACGGGAAGCCAGTCGCGCTAGCAGATCAAGGCAGCTGCGCACCAGTTGAGAGACGCTGGTTCAGCGCATTCAAGGCGGCCTGACTGTCAGAGTAAATTCTCACAGTCCGTCCGGTATACCCTTTGTTAATGCAGTAATCTGAGCAATAATAGATCGCGGCAATTTCCGCCTGGAACACACTAGCAAAGGTGCCCAGGCAAGCAAAAAAACCGACCCTTGTGGTTTGGCAGTAATAGCCGGCGCCAGCGCCGGAATCAGTCTTGGAACCATCGGTGAACCAAATAGTTTCACCCCCAGTGCCAAGAGGAAGCAGGTTAGTCCACTCGGCCCTACTGGGAAAGTGGATGCTGAATGGCTAATGCTATGTTCACATTTGCACGGGAACCGGTTGAAAACTCGTCTGCCAACCAGTTTTGAAACACTCTTTAATGGTAGTTCGGAGCGATTTCAACTGCCTCGGTTCACACTCTAAGACGATTCTGTTAGTGCTGTCTGCTTATCATTTCGTTGGTGTTGTCTGCTAAGGCCGGAGAAAATACACTTAATACTAGTCTCACCCCAGGTGAAATATCCCTGAAAACTACAAACTACCTTCCAAAGCCGCTTTAAGTTGGTTCGCGAAGCAACGTCAAGAAACCGCGTTTGTAATTAGCTTCTCGAGTAACAGTTTTGTTCACACCTAACTTTGGAAGCGATTTGAGTCGCTTCGAACCGGTTTCCCGTGTAAGTGTGAACGCGGCTTAAGTGAACTCAAAACTGGTAACGGTTTTGTCAGAGCACATCGTTAACGACGGCTCAAGTGTGGCGTACTCCCGAAAGAGCTTCGTATGGCTGTAATCCCAAAGTATTGGAATCCAACAGCCATTAATGTGGAGCCTGTAGGCCCCCATGACAGCCTCCTCCTCAATGAAGAGATGAAGAGGGAGCATATCAAGGAGAACCTGGAGGGAAGCCCCCGTAACACCAATGCAGGCAAGCCTTTGAAGCTTGCGCAGGGCAGCCTGCACCGTCTTGAGCCGGACCCTTGTCCACCAGACAAGTGCTCCGTAGGATAGTATGGGTCTGATAATCCCAGTATAGAGCCAGTGTACAGCCTTGGGGTTGAGGCCCCAAGTCTGGCCGACAAAGCTCCTGGACCTCCAAAAAAACATCTTTATCTTCTTGATGCACCGATCAAGATGCGGCTTCCATGTGAGTCTACAATCAAAGGTCACCCAGGCATTTCACCTCGGAGGACTGTGTCAGGACCTGGCCAAAGAAGAAGATATCATTGAACAGAACCTTAGTATTCTTCCTCGTAAAAGGAACAAGGACAGTTTTATCAGTATTAACAGTGAGGTTAACCGCCTGACACCATTGCTCCACATTAGAGAGAGCAGATCTCATAAGTGCGGTGATAGTAACCGGGAACTTCCCGGTAAAGACTATCGCTACATCGTCCGCATACCCGAAGCAGCGGCAGCCCCCAGCACCCCCGAGCCTCCCCAAGAGTTCGTCCACCACCAGGCACCACAACATGGGGGAGAGCACTCCACAGCCCCTTCTGGTAGTCACCCCTAGAGAGTCCCCAAGGAGGGACGCCGACACCTCGCGGTCGGTAAGCATGGACTTGATCCAGCGGCCAAGAGTGTCGCTGATGAAAAATCTCTTAACAGCTTCTGTAATAACCGAGCTAGAGACCTTATCAAAGGCCACCTCAATATCGAGGAAGACGGCCAGTGAAATTTCCTGAAACTCGAATGCCCTATCCAGGCAATTCGTAAGGCCGTAAGGTTAACTGTACATCGTTCTAGGACCGCTTACTTTGTTAATTTCTGTACGGCTAAACTCTTAATCAAATGCAAACGTAGTTTAAAACCTATCTTATCTCTTAAAATAAAAGCTTAACAGTATTGTAATTTATAATTTCATCTATTGGTTTTTCGGGGTTACGCACGCTCCCTTCATCAATAACCAGGTCGTTTTCCACCAAGGCGTCCACTGACGTGTTCGAAATGGCTTCTGCGTCCAGGATTAAGGGAGTTAGAATCTCCTCCGATCCCTTTTCGACTGGGTTGGGTTTAGACAAGTCGTTGATCTGTGCAGTCTCTCGCTGTTGCCGCTCATTCAAAGCGGGACAATGCTTTTAGCGTGCCCGAGTTCATTGCATCGGAAACAACGTTTCTCGACGCCGTTATAAAAGATGAGGGCCCGATGGACTTTGGAAAACATCATGACGTTAAGTATAACTTTGGTCATTTGTATCTTGACCAATCTCATGCCAGTCTGAATATTCTTCGTACTTGTGGCTGACGATTTTTCCGTAGGGTGCTAGGTAAGAGCACACGGAGTCCCAGTGTAACCAGCGGGGCAGGTTCCGAATGGTGATCCATTTGCCGCTGTCGTCCAAACAAGTCAAAGGGCATGCATTCCTTTCCTTTCACCGTTATCTATCCCAGCTCAAAGGCCTTGTTCGCGGAAATTAGAGTCATAAAAGTAATCAAATATGTGGATAGTAGTTTCATTGGCCGGGCATATCGCGCATCGTCTTGTACTGCCTATATTTCGTGATATCAGGGCATCTCTTGTTGGGAGGGCGTCATGGATTAATCGGTAAGCCAGACCTCTGCGTGATCCCTCTAAATACGGATTTGAGACTCGTCCGAATGTTGTTTTCCAATTCAACTGAGGGTGAATGGAGCAAACTCTTGGTCTATTTTCGAGACGTAGGTGGTTCTTCAGTTGGGCATTGGTTGCCTTTGTGAAATCAAAGTCCTTGTCCTTCCGTCTAATGGCCAGTGCCATGTCATTCATACTTCTGTACGTTTTACGCGTCTACAGGGCCTTCGAGATATTGATAAATGTCCGCAAAAAAGGATTTTTCTTGCATAAGGCTTACAAGGGGCATACACATTTAAAAAAACGGATTCTATATTTATCAACAATTAAATCTAAACTTAGAACTCGCCCCTCTGTGTCAGTTTTAAAACTTCTAAAGCACGAGGCTAAATTAGTACGTATGAATATACCTACACCACAAGAGCGCGCGGTACCTTCACTAAAATAAAATTTATACATAGAAAATATATCTTTAAAACGCCTCAAGTTATCTGTACTAAGTAGATGGCTTAGGTTGCAATTTTAAGAGTTGTATTAGGCCTAGTACCCAATGGTACCCGTATCAGATATTAAGCTGATAAGAACAGATACTTTAAAATTGTTTATTAAAGTTATCACAGAAATGTACACCCGGGATTCGCCTTAAATTTAAAATTAAGTTATATGGCGAAGAGCCCTGAGTCAATTAAACAAAAACAATTTAAAATTATTCGTAACGTTAACTTTACATCGTTCTAGGACCGCTTAATCAATTACGAACAATCAAATCTCTTAAAATAAAAGCTTAACAATCTTGTCATTTACAATTTTAACTATTGGTTTTTGGGGGTTACGCCATCTGAGGTCGAACAGGTCCTTGGAGAACCGTAGAAAATCAGCTTGCGCTCGACGTAGAAGGTTTGAGCGCCATTTTTCCAATGCCACCTTCGCCGTGTCTTGCTTCCGTTCGAAAAGCCTTTTATTTCTGGTCTTCCAGACTTGGAAGTTTAACTCAGAGAGGACGACCAAAGTTGCATAAATTAGGCCGTGGTTGACTGGGAGGGGAGTATATTGCTCCATTGTCCTCCATCCCACGAACCGAAGTCCAAAGAAAGACCGGAAATGATTGCAAAGCAAAGTAGGGACATCACACTCGCAAAGAAGATGCTGGAGCGTTTCCTTTTTGTTGCAAGACGGGCATTAGTCCGTAGTGCCCATCTGACGACTATACAGGACTTCCCTCACTGGGACGGCATTATGGACGGCTTTGAAGGCGAAGTCGCGTCGGGAACCTTCTATGGCCTTGCTTGAGATGCGGCGGAAAGCCGTGACCCAGTTTACTTATGGTTGCAAGGCACAAACCCTTGGACGTGTGTTCTTTGATTTTGGGTCGGATTGGCGAATTTTGTCCTTTATAGTCTTGTTGGTGAGCTTAAGTAGTTCTTCGTCCTGCTGTAGGCAGTTTTAAATGGTCAGTACGGTGGTCTTAATGGATTCATACAGCTTATGTGTAGACCCTGAATGGGGAAAGTTAATATTAAACGCGAGTCCAAAAACTGTTTTTAAACTGGTGGAGAGAAAACATTTTGCTGTTTGGTGAACCGGGTGCCCGATGGAACTGAGACAACCCATAATCCTCGAGAAGCTCAGGGCTTGAATCTCGACCGGCAGGGAAGGAGCTCCAAGGCCCCCTCGTCAGGCGGTAATTGCAGAGTGGATCTTGCAATAGCTTCGTGCTTTCCGTTCCAGATAAACTGAAAAATATGCTTGGTAATTATAACCTGAGTATCCGGCGGAAAAGTTACCAGAGGAACTGGGTATTTCGGCAATGCAACTTGTTTCAGTAGTTGCGTGCGGCCCAACATAGAGATGTCCCGGTCTTTCCATTGATTAAAGGAAGAGACGAATTTGTCCTTAAAAATTTCAACATTGGTCGGTGCGATACCTTGCCGACTGAAAAGGATTCCCATTATCTTCAGAGGTTTGTCCGTCAAAGGAAGAGCAAGCTGGTGGTACTCATTGGCATAATTTTCGATTTTTGTTCATTTAATTTGCTTCCAGAAGTTGAGCAGAAGTGCTGTACTTACTTAAGGATCGCGTTAATAGAAGAAATATCCTGTGGAAAAAAGTTGGCACCGTCGGCGTGAGCGATGTACTTCGTGTCTTGCTTCAGAGTTCCGGGAAAACGTAAGCAGCGAATTGCTTCGTTCTGCGCCACGGTAACGAGCAAAACCTCGAGGCAAAGGCAAAATAGAATCGGAGACAAGGGGCATCCTTGCCGAACCCCATTCTTCACTGGAAAGCTTTCTGTAAGGTGGCCATTGATAATTAGTTGACTGCTCGTCTCGTTGTACAGACATCGGACGTAGGACAAAAACTTTGGTCCAAAGCCGAATCATTGCAGGGATTCGTAGATAAAGTCGTGATGTAACCGATCGAAAGCCTTGTTGAAGTCTATCGATAGGAGATACCCCGGAACGTTTCTCTCAATGGCATACGTCAACACATCGCGTAAAATACGAGATTGCTGGTGGGCAGCCATCCTGGAACACCGCAACTTTGGTTCTCACCTAGCAAAGTGGACGTGACATTCGACTGAGCACGAGGACCTTCGCAAGGATTCGGTGGTCTATATCAATTAGAGTAATATTGCTCCAACCCTCTACGTCGTCTTTTTTGGCTTCGTCTTTACGCAGTAGAATTATGTTCCCTTTCCGCATCGAAGGAGGCAGAATCCCGTCTTCGAGTGAGTCGTTGGCGACCAGGATAAGTATGGGCCCAATGACATACCGAGAGGCCATCCGGTCCAGGTGCCGTACCATTGCTGAATGAGTTTAACGCGGTTGTGAGTTCTTACAACATGACAGGACCTTCCAAATCTTTTTGGTGCTCCTGAGGGACTTGAGGCAATGTGACATTTGGGAACGCTGGCGATCGTACGGACGAGCCCCCATACAACGTGGCGTAAAACTCGGCGAACGTTTTCTTGACTACATCTGGGTCGCAGGACGGCTGTCCGTTGACTTTGACTTCATGAATCGGGTTCTTAATGCGAGCGGACCGGAAGCGCCGGTAAAAGGCGGAAGAAAAGGCTTCTTCACCGGAGAGAGTCTCCGCATACTTGCCCTGGGTTTTTTCTAGATATTGGCGGCGGTATTCGTTATGTAGCCTGTCTATCAGTTCATCGATCAGAGTAATTGCGTGGATATCTTTATTTTTAATCCGGGTGACTTTCTGCGAGAACCAGCGCAGGAACGAGGTCTCTTTGCGGTACTCTGCTTTACGTAGCTTGCCTTTCTCGCCAAAGAAATGCTGGGCTTTCTCCTTGAATACGTCCCAGTGATCGACACATTGAACCTTCGAAACCAAAGATTCGATTTCGTGTCGTAGAGTTACGTCTCGTTTCACATCAACAAGTGCATCGTTAAGTCGCCGCACTCCAGGTCCTTGTCTAACACTTGGCCCTAGTGTCAGGCTTAGAGTTACCGCTGAGTGGTCCGAAACATAAGAGTTCAGGCTCTCCAGTTTGTCGATTCGGCATGTCGTTGAGTTCGTTATCATACGCTTCGCGGTAGGTAAAAACGGTCGAGACGAGAGGCAATCCCTCGGCCCTCCCAAGTGTAGGCCCGGCGCTGAGGGTAGATCAGGCGCCAAGCGTCCACTAAATTCAGGTCATTGACGAAGGTGGCAAGGATATCAATGCTCTGGTCGTTGCCCAACTTGGGGACATTCCGGTCTAGTTCGTTATCGAGAATGGTGTTGAAGTCCCCGGCAATGATTAAACCGTCGAGAGGACCATCAATGTGGTAATCCCAGGAGCGAAAGAAGTTGGCTCTTTCGGTGGGCGCATTTGGAGCATAGATGTTAAATAAGCGGAGTCTTTGGCCGGCCATACTTAAAAAACGTCCCTGACTGTCCGTACGGAAAGACAGTACTTTGCCTTGGAATGTGTTCGTGAAAATAGTGCACACTCCACGGCTGTGGTTACCTCCTGGGCTGTAAAAGCAGTTAGTGGTTGCGAAGACATTCTTAACGCGCCTTATATCCAAGGCGGTATGAAGGTACGTTTCTTGAAGAGAACCGGTGTATTCAGCGTGATATGGCCGTTGCCGACGAGAGGGGTTTCAAATTCCGGAATAAAACTAAACAAATAGTTTTAAACAATAGAAGCCCTGTTCAAAAATGTATTCATTTGCTGCATTTAAATAAGTATAAATGTCAAATTTCATCCCCCAGTAACAACCACGCAATCCAAGTTCATTGTGAGATGCGAAGAACGGAAATTTGATTGCTGCAAATCGATCGTAGTTAGGATATGTGTGTTTGATTTTTGTTTATTTAAGGAAGTGGGCCGATCCCGGAGGTACTGCAATACCGGGCCAACCCGTGGCGGAGGTGGAGCAAGCCCCGAACTCTCCGCCGCCGTTCAAAAATAAGTTTAATATCTTGGGCCCCAATTAAGCTGATAAGAACAGATACTTAAAATAGTTTATTAAGTATATCATATGAAACACATTTACATTGCGATGCGTTTACATTATGTTAAATTATACGCAGAGCCCATAGTCAAAGAAAATATCAAACTAAAAAAACAAAATTTAAAAAAAAAGACTAGATCAATGAGTGTAATTAAATATCTGAATTTAAGCTATATTTAGGGTTATAATTTTAAAATATTATTTGATCGTTTTTATCCCTGACTTGTGCCAGGGATCTTTTTGGGTTGCACCACAAGGTCTGGAATCGTTCCCTGCTATAGCGTAAAAAGTCCGCGTTAGCTCGCTGTTCTATTTTGATCCTAATGCGATCGCTGATTATTTTGGCGTTGAGCGTCTTTTTGTCGAAGATGGCGGAGTTTCTGGCTTTCCATAATTGGTACTTGGTTTTCGAGAATATAATATTGGCGACGTAGTTTCGTTCGAAGAACACTGGCAACGGTGCTTGGTAGAGGGCGGCTTTCGTTGAAATGAATCGACAATTCAAGAAGATTTTATTTTTATTCCAGCACAGAACGGCGTTGATGCACTGGGAAAGCATGTGTACAAGGGTTTCGTTAGCCGGACAAAGAGGACATTTCCTTGTAGTGGACATGTTCCTGGTATATAGAATGTCTCGGGTGGGAACCACTTCGTGGATGACTTTATACTGAAAGTCCCTGCGAGATCCCTCTAGATAAGCTAAGGATGCACGCTGAAAGATCCTGTCCCAGTTTAGATGCGGTTGCAACGCCACAACCCGAGGGCGATCTTTTTTAGCTAAGGCCAAACGCAATTTCATTGTGGAGGCTTGGAGGAAGTCTTCTGGCTTTGTAATGAATCTTTGAACTTGGATGGCCGTGTCCTTTATCGGAATGTAGTGGTCATGCGTGACAGGCTTATGGGGGAGAGCATTGTCCCAAGTCTGATGAAGAATAGTTTTTATTGCTGTTGACATAAAATAATTAATACTTTCCGCTGCCGCGTGGCCTCCATCTTTTAGCACTATGAGGATCCGAGCCAAGCCAAGAACCTTGATGTCAGTGGCCAGTGACTCGAAGACCTCCCTTGGACTTAGGGAGTATAGAGTGTCTCTCGCGATTAATTCCTGTTTGTTGTTCCAGAAAAACTTGAAAACCATTCTTTGGAGCTCGTTTAAGGTACTATTCGAGAAGTAAACTAAAGGTACTGGATATGTAAGGCGAGATAGAGCGGTTTTGACAATCAGCGTTCTCCCGCGAAAGGAAAAACTATTGTCTTCCCAAGCTTGAAGCGTTTTACGGAAGTTAGCCGAGAACACCTCTTCATTCGAGTAGTGAACTCCTGTTAAGCTGAAGCGGATTCCCAAAATGGTTATTGTTAAATGATAGTAATGCAAGTTTAATTTATTAATTAAAATAGTTTATTAACTAACTGTACAGCATGATAGCTACATGTCAACTGAAGTTAAAATCAATGCTCTGGCCCTCAGGTTATCTCCTAGGGTCAGAGGTCAAGTTACGTTAACGATTCTGTTACATCTAATAAAAAAGCTAACACTAGATAAGAATAGACCTCTGACCTTAGATAAGAAAATAGTATAAAAGCCCCGAACAACATATGATAAGCAGCAGTAACATGGAGCTAGCCGATGCATACAAGATTAGATTTTAACTCTGTAATTAGTATTGTTCAGACGCGCAGTATATTTGTACTTGCAATAAATATGTTTAAGTAACTACGTACTTCGATCATTTAACTCACCGAATACAACATTGGCGACGGAACAGGCGAGATACAAATCCCTGCGGAACACTACAAGCGGAGTCTACACACTACGTTTCACGACTAGACGTCACAGCCCATAATGGCCGTCATTGGGACACTCCCCACCTTCGACGATTGCGATCAACCGTTTTCCATTTACGCCGAACGAGTGGATTTATACTTTGCGGCAAACGAAATCACCGATCCCGCTCGCATGCGCGCCGCTTTCCTGACTATGATAGGATCGAACACCTACACAACTCTACGAGGTCTCATCAAACCGGCAAACCTCACGGACAAGACGTACGCCGAACTGGTTCAAACACTGACAAACCACTATGACCCACCTCCATCGGAAATCATGGAACGGTTGCGTTTCCAGCAACGCAACAGGTTACCAGGTGAAAACATAGCGACATACCTGGCTCAACTACGCAAACTGGCAGAATTTTGCTGTTTCGGCACAGCCCTGGACACTGCCTTACGGGACCGATTCGTCGCGGGGATACAGAATAAACCGATCCAGGCACGCCTACTCTCCGAACGCACCTTGACACTCGCTAAAGCTCCCTGGCACTGGAATCCGCATCAAAAAACTTGCACGAACTCTACGCACCAGCAACAGTACACAAGATCGCCCCTCGATCGAGAAAGGATACTCATCATCGCACCCATCAACCGAAGCCGACACGTTCAACTGGCTACACGTCACACACGACTCCAGCGTCTCTTCGGAACAAATGCTTCAGATGCGGTAACCAAACTCATCGAGCGGACTCATGCAAGTTCAAGAATAGCACATGCAACTCATGCGGAAAGACGGGTCACCTACAGACTGTCTGCCTTTCAGCGACGCAAAAACCTTATCGAGACAACGGCAGCCACTACAATACCACAAGACGAGTACACAACGTTGGAGCATTGCCACAACAGCCAACGTTTACACCACAACAGCTAACGCCCACGCCACAAATAGCATCTTCCACGTCACTATCACAAGTCGAGAACGAACATCACTTGTTCCAAGTGAGTTCCCTACCTCCTGCACCGGCACCGTACTACTGCGACTTCACGATAAACAACAACACAGTCACGATGGAAATCGATTGCGGAGCTGCATATTCACTAATGTCCCTGCACAACTACAACACAAAAAGGGCATCCCTCGCCCTGCCCGACATACAACCTGTCAATATCACTCTACGAGATTACAACGGCGGTCTCGTCGAAACATCAGGCTTCATCAATATCAACGTAGAATACAAAGGCGTAACGCATACGTTACCCTTGATCATCGCTACCCTGAATCGACCAACGCTATGCGGACGCAACTGGATCCGACCGTTTAACCTCATAACACACAATCAGTCAACGATACACCAAGCTGCTACAACGGATCTCAACCCAACCCTTACAACCGTACTTGACAAGCACACCACACTCTTTGCTCCAGGCTTCGGACACATCAGACACACCAAGGTCCATTTACATCAGAAAGCGGACGTCATTCCCAGGTTCTTCAAAGCAAGACCAGTACCTTTCGCCCTCAAGAAAAAGGTCAACGACGAGTTGGACCGCCTGCAAAAAGAGAAAATCATCGAATCCGTAGCCATTTCGGAATGGGCAGCACCCATCGTTCCCGTTATGAAGCCGAACCAAACAATCCGAATTTGCGGAGACTTTAAACTCACCGCCAACAAGGCCACGGACACCGAACAATATCCGCTACCACGACTCGATGAACTCTTCGCAAAACTCAATGGGGGACGAAAGTTCACGAAACTAGACATGAAGGACGCATATAATCAATTAGAGCTGGACGAACCTTCCAAGTCACTCCTAGTGATAAATACCGAAAAGGGACTCTTCCGATACAACAGATTCCTATTGGTCGGTCAAGGGGTGACCCTTGACCTCATTATAACATCCTCTTTTCCCTAACAATTTTATAAATTTTTTAACAGAAAAACAATTAATTAGTATTCATTAAGATTAAGCAATAAGTTAGTTTTATAAGAGATCATACAGTTAACATTCAATTAAAAGTTTCTATTCTGAACCTTAGGGTGAATATCGTTGCGGAGGTCGACGTGTTCTTGGTGCTGACTCATGTTCTTTTTCCTGTTCGTTGTTTGTTTGTCGTTGCGTCACATTATTATGAGTCGCTGGCAGTTTCGGGAGAGGTTGTCGATATGGTTTCGGGAAGGGTTGTCGATATGGTATGCATGGTGAGTTTCCAGGTACTCTAGTCATGATGAAAGGATAGGTGTGTGATAGGTTCAATTGCTAATGTCGACGGATTCTGCTGTTGTATCCGATTATGAATGTGAGATATCTTAGTTGCGTCGTTTGACTGTTGCGGTCCGGAAGCATTTGAAGATATTGGCAGGGTTGCTGGTAGTGTCTGATTCTGTGGTAAGGTTGGTGATGACATTCGTTGGGGTTGATGAATTGGTCCTGGTTGCGGTAGGCATATTGGATTTAGTAACGGCAGTGGTGGGGGTTGTTGGTATTGTTCCGGAATTTGACCTATTCTGGCGCTTGCCTTATGATGCGTCGGTGACCGTTCTCTATTCCGTGAGATACCGCTAGGTCTTGCCTTCTGAGAGATTAGTGAGGGTTCTCTATTCCGTGGGATGCCTGATGGTTCTTGAATGAAGTTGTGTTTGATCCGACTTTCGGGACGTAGATGTATTCGATTGCGACGAAAGTTTTGACCTCTCTCTGTTAAGATGTGATACGATAGTGGTTCTCTGGCAGTTGCAGTTATTGTTGCTGGTAACCAGGTACGATGCGCGGCGTAATAGCGAACTTTCTGACCAATCTGTAGAGGTGGTAATGTAGGACGGTGGCTTGTGTTCTGTTTCATGTTAGCGTAGTTGTCCTGCAATGCGCGATCAATTTGTCTTGTTGGATAATGCGGTTTTAGATTTTTTGTAGTCGTTGTCAATGGGGTACGTATCCGGCGTCCCATAAGCATTTCTGCTGGGGACAACCCATTGCTTTTAGGAGTTGCCCGGTATTCCATTAGGACATAATGTAGGTCCTTCCCTTCTTGTTGCGCTTTATGGAGAGAGTTCTTTAAAGTTTGAACAGCTCTTTCCGACATTCCGTTAGATTGAGGATAGTGTGGACTAGATGTGACATGGTCGACGTGCCATTGTTGCAAGAATTCTTTAAATTGGAGGGAGTTAAAAGGCGGTCCATTATCAGACACCAGTCGTTGTGGTGCTCCGTGTCTCGCAAATTGCGGGTTCATAAAGTTGATTATGGCTTGGGCACTAGTAAGTCGTAATTCTTTAGCTTCAATGTACTTTGAATAATAGTCTATCATCAGGATTATATGTTTGGAATTGATCTGGAAGAGGTCGGTTCCAACTGTCTGCCAGGGATATTGTGGTGGCGGATGAGGTGTGAACGGCTGTTTGATGTTCATCGGGTCTCTCTGTCGACAGATGGTGCAGTTTTGTACATAATGCGTGATGTCTGCGACCATGTTTGGCCAGAACACGTTTTGTTTGGCTCTAGATATCGATGCATTGATCCCTTGGTGTGCACCATGAATTTGGGCTAACGATTCCTGTTGGAGTGCTTTAGGTACTAGTAGGGTTGTCCCTCTATATATTAGTCCGTCATGAGCATGAAGTTCGGCTTGATATTGCCAGAATGGTGTGGCTTCGGGAATCAGTTGATTGCGATATCTTGGCCATCCTTCTGTGATGTACTCATGAATTTGGGCCAATGTGGGATCATGTTCAGTTGCTGTTTTGTATTTATCCAGGGTGCTTGTGTTTAGTGTAGTAATGGCGTAGACCGCCATATGTGGACCGTCCAGTGTGTCGGTATTGATTTGGCAATGCGTGAGCGGTTCCCTGGATAGCGTATCAGCGACATAGAGTTTACTGCCAGGGACATAGACCAGCTTGGGATTGTACCGAAAAAATCGAAGAAGTAGGCGTTGAAGTCGTGGTGACAGTAGGGTCATTGGTTTCTTGACTATGGCCAATAGAGGACTGTGGTCCGTTTCAATTGTCACCGGAGTGCCAGCAATGTAAAAGTCAAAGTGTTGGCATGCATGGATAACGGCGAGAAACTCCTTTTCAATTTGGGCGTATCTTCTTTGTGTCTCAGTGAAAGTTGTGGATGTGTAAGCGATAGGCTTGTTGTCTTGCATCAGTACCGCACCGACTCCAAACTGACTGGCATCTGTCGAAATGACGTTTGGTAATTTGGGATCATAGAATTGAAGTATTGGCGCAGATGAGATACTTGTTTTTAATAGATCATAATGTTTTTCATGAGTCGGAGTCCATTGATAAATGACATCGGTTTTAAGCAATTCTCTTAGTGGTGCTGTATTTTCGGCATATGTTGGTATGAAACGGCAGATGTAGTTAACCATGCCTAGAAATCGCTGTAGTGCTTTCTTGTCTTGTGGCGGTGGTAGCAAGCAGATGGCTTCAACTTTCTTCGGATCTACATGAACACCCTTGTCCGTAATGAGATGTCCCAAATACGTAATACGGGGTACTGCCAGTTGCATTTTTCGTGTGCTGAAACGTAAACCATATTGTTTAGCTTGTTCCAGAATACGATGGACTGTCAGGTGAGATTTCATGTCTGGTGTTGCTATCAAGAAATCGTCTGTGGAGATGTGAACATTGGGGAATTGGTGTTGTGGAAATATGTGTCGCATTTGGCCTTGGAAAGTCTCAGTGGCAGTGACGATACCATAAGGGAGCCTTTTGAAACGGTACCGGCCATGTGGTGTTGCAAATGTGCAGAGACGGGAACTGTTTTCAGTTAGTGGAATTTGCCAAAAGGCACTTTGGGCGTCGAGAACAGTAAATACAGTGCAGCCATGTAATTCCGCAAAAATTTCTTGTGTGGTTGGGAGAGGATAAGGTTCCCGTTTTATAGCTCCATTCAAATTGCGAGGATCCAGACAAATGCGCACTTCAGGAGTTGAACTTGTCTAAGCGCCTGATGTGGGTGCTTTCGTTGGCTTAGGGACTACCACAATAGGGTGAATCCAATCTGTCGGTTCGGTGACCGGAGTTATAATATCGAGTTGCAGCATACGGTCCAATGCGTCATACGTGGCTTGACGATACGCGTGAGGTATTTTGTGACAAGCTGAGGCAATGGGAACGGCATTGGGTTTCAATTTGATATCATATGCTGCTGGGAGTTTACCAACAGTATCAAAAACCATGTGGTAATGTTTGATTAATTCGGTCGCAGTGGTGAAAATGGAATCAGTCGGTGCCGTCATAACAGTGTGTGGAGAAACATTTTTGATTGTTACGTGCGTAGACATGGTCTTGATAGGCATTTGCGGTGGTGGGCCTAATGGAGTTAGAGTGTGTTGAATCAGCCCCAGCTGTTGCGAGGAAACTGCTCCTAAGATGGGCTCATGGTTTCGCGAAGTTACGTAAAAGGGACACATTGGTAGATAGGCGGAACTGGATGTACTGGGTAGATTAACGATGCCATCGATAGGAATTGAGTGACCCGTATATGATGAGACAGTGTAGAGTGGTTGGCGCAGAGGTGGCCGGTATGGGAGAGAGTCATAGATGCGTCGAGGTATCAGATTGACCTGTGAGCCAGTGTCTACTTTGAAACGGTGTCGAGCGTTATACAGATAAAGTTCGTCGAAAAGTTCATCACCAAGTGCAGTAGGTTTCTGCATAGTGGCAGTGGAATGGCAATTGAGATCAGTGGTAAGTAGTGCAGTTGAACGACGGTTGAGAGGATGAATGCTGATGCTGTAAGTAGAATATGAGTGATCGTCGTGTTGAAAATCCTCGTAATACCGGTCATTGTCATCGGGACTTGTGACTTGGTCATAAATTTCCTCTAGTTCGAGCGGTTGTGTTTGTAGACTGTAACTAGAACGACATGTGGCAGCCCAGTGGCCACGACGCTGACACTTCAGACATTTGGAGTTCTTAGCTGGGCATGATTGATGGCGGTGCTGTGAGCCACAGTTGCGACAGAGTTGAGTAGAGCGTTGAGAACTTGTTTGAGAATGGTGCTGAGTGCGGTGTGAGTTAAATGATGTTGGTGGTTGACGTTGATAGTTGGCAGCATGAGGGCGAGAAGAGTGTCGCATATGTTGTTGTGCAGATGTTGACAGGTTTTGGAATCTTGACGTTGAGGAACGGTGTTGATTCAGGGCATCCACAGTAAAGGCTGGTACAGCCGCAGCTTGTGTAGTAGTCATTGACATGGCGCGAGCTTGCGTAGTGGTGATTTCATGTGCTTTGCACATAAGTATTGCGGTTTCCAAATCTAGCGCGTTGCCTTTATTTAATAGTTGAATGCGAAGATCTTCGTTATGGATGCCAGCAACAATCATGGTGCGTAATAGTGGATTTTGCTGCTTTTCAAGATTGCAGGCTTGGGCCTTGGTTTTGAGATCTGTGTAGAAATCATCAAACGTTTGCGAGGCAGTTTGTCTGGCGGTAATAAACGCGTATTGGTGAAAAACATCAGTTTTGTAGGGAGCATAATAGTGATCAAAGGCCAAGAGAATGATTTGTACAGTACGGGCATCGCCTGTTTCTGGTATATCGAGTGTGTGATAGATCCGGCGTCCAACAGCTCCTAGTATGTGAAGGAAGGTGGCAACTTGAGTAGGGACTGTTTCTTTGCTGAGTTTGGCAGCGACGGAGAAGTACTCGAATTCTTCTTTATACGTCTTCCACGAGGAAGCAGGGTCGAGACCCGGTTCGAAAGCATTGGGGCTTGAGATCGAAGCCATTTTAACAGTTGAGTGAGTACGTGCCGGAACGTGTTGAGATCGGGGCCTTGGCGAGGGAGATAAACGGCAACAAACGCTGTGTACCGGTAAAGAGTTGGGTCTTGGCGAGGTAGATTAACGATAAAACGAGGCGCGGAAAGTAGCGATCGACTCTATCACCATGTTAAATGATAGTAATGCAAGTTTAATTTATTAATTAAAATAGTTTATTAACTAACTGTACAGCATGATAGCTACATGTCAACTGAAGTTAAAATCAATGCTCTGGCCCTCAGGTTATCTCCTAGGGTCAGAGGTCAAGTTACGTTAACGATTCCTATTGGTCGGTCAAGGGGTGACCCTTGACCTCATTATAACAGTTATTGGGCCTTGACTCGGTACCAGAGGAAGGTTTGGACCATTTGAATCGTCGTGATTAGACCCAATGAACATAAGCTTGGTTTTTGCTATGTTAATTTTGCTTCTAGAAGCCTCGCAGTATAGATCGACCTCCTTTAGGGTTGTCTTTACCGATTCCATGTCTTGCAGGAGTAGGTTCACATCGTCTGTGTGTGCACCGTATTTTGGTATGGCCACTGTTCGTATCAGACCCGGTGGTGTTAACGGGCGAATTCATGGATTGAAGGAGATATCGTGTAATAGAACTTCCAGGGACAGACAAAACAGCACCGGCGAGAGCGGACACCCTTGGCGGACTCCTTTCCCCACGTGGAACCGTCTGTTAGCCTGCCGTTGATTAATAAGCGGCTAGTGTTGTCTGGGTATAAGTCTTCAATGAGTTTCACGAAGCCCTCGCCTAGATTGAATTCACGGAGGCAGCCAAACAAAAATTTGTGACTAAGTCTGTCAAAAGCCTTGTTGAAGTCTAGGGACAATAAATAGCCAGGTTGTCGTTTATCTAACGCCTGCGTGATAACGTCTCGTAATACGATATTCCGTAAGGGAAGACGGCCTTTCACCCCACATGATTGGCCCTTGGCAATAAGCGTGGAGGTAATTGTAGATAAACGCATTTCAAGTACTTTAGCGTAGAGTTTTCGATCGAAGTCCAAGAGTGTGATGGGTCTCCAGGCGTTGACCTCCTGTTTTCTGTCTTTGTCCTTGCACAGTAAAGTTACGATACCCTTCTTCATCGTTTCTGGAAGACAGCCTGTACGCCTTATTTCGTTGAAGAGAAAAGTTACTACTGGTCCAATCAAAGAAAATCGCTTTTCGTAACACATAACTAGTCACATCATGGCTACGAACGGATCTATCGGAAAATTAAACGTTTTCGATAGCCACGAAGAAGCGTGGGAACAATACGCGGAACGTTTGGACGCTTATTTTAAGGCAAACCAAATCGGGGGTTTAGACACTAAAAAAGCTGTATTGCAGACGATTTTATCTTCGGATACATACACGCTGTTACGTAACCGAATCAGGCCTGCGAAAGTCAGCGAGAAGACCTACACCGAGTTACTAGCCGTTTTAAATAAACATTTCAATCCTACGCCGCTACGCTGTATTGCACGCTTACGTTTTCACCCACGAAATCGTTTACAAGGCGAATCGGTGGAGGCCTTTATCGCAGAGCTCCAGTCTTTCTCTGAGCATTGCTCTTTTGACAAACGTGATGAGATGATCGTCGATAAGATCATCTTTGGAATAAATAACGATTCCATGCAACAGAAACTGATTGCCGATGTTGTAACCATGAAATTATTTGATTAATTGATTCAGTTAGTAATGACAGAGGGCACCACCTTAACTTACCACTATAAATAGCGAGGCGCTGCCGGTAATAAGGGGAGTCACTCACTAGCTACGGGGCAGAACTATCATGTAACGAAATGGAGATGTATAATTATATGTTTTAACCATGACGATAAGAAAATAATAAATGTTATGTTTTAAGTAAAAAACTCGAATTCTCATTTACACAACTCCGCTAATCTAATCAGTTTATAAGCCCCGCGGGGAACCCAACAATTGGCGACGGAGGCGAGATACTCGACACCGAAATTTCTACAGAAATTATTTCGGAAGAGACCTCGCGTTTAACAAGACGGACGACGCTCATAAAGGGAATTCACGAAAATAGACCTCGACGACCACTTTAGACAACAACACTTCCAATATGGCGGCAAATGGAATCATAGGAAAACTCAACATTTTCGACAACCATACAGAATCCTGGGAACAATACGCAGAACGACTCAACGCCTACTTCAAAGCCAATAAAATCGAAGACGCGGACACCAAAAAAGCGGTACTTCAAACAATCCTAAACCCCGAGACCTACACGCTTCTCCGTAACCGAATCCGCCCGGACACCATCGCCGAGAAAACGTACTCCGACCTTGTCACGGTCCTCAACAGTTATTTCAACCCAACTCCACTTCGGTGTATCGCCCGCCTAGGTGTTCTTTTTCCATGGATCCCGCTTTCATCGACGAAACCGCCAGCAAGGTGAATCAGTAGAAGCCTTTATCGCAGCCCTCCAAAATCTCTCTGAACACTGTCAGTTCAACGATAGAAACGACATGATTGTTGACAAGATCATTTTCGGGATAAACGACGACAACATGCAGCAAAAACTCATTGCTGAGGAAGAGGACAAGAGGACTTTATCCTTGGCAAGGGCCACAGCCATCCTCGTCGGCATGGAAAACGCCAAGCGCAGCTTGGGAGAGATGAAAGACGAAGACACCGCCGAGAGGATAGCACATGTCTCTGGGCCACATCGCAAGTCAAGTAACTATGATACGTATAACCCGCAGAAATCATACTCAGGACGCCGTAACAACTATTTTCGAGATCATGCTCCAAGGGAGGATAGACCCGTCCCGGATTACAGCGCCTGTTTACGGTGCAAAAATAATGCACACAAGGGTCCTGAGTGCCCTTACAGAAGCGCTACCTGCGCGAAGTGCCAACGAAAAGGCCATCTAGCCAGAGCCTGCCTGAACCCACCTCGGCAGGGAGAAACCAGACCGGGCACATCAAGACATCACCCACAGACCTCCAACTATATAGGCGCAAATCATCACGAAGGTCAATACGAAACAGCAACCCTCGCGGAATACGATACCGATATTTACCATATCAGCGTGGCCAAATCACATAACGACTCTCACAACCTCCGAAGGATACACGCTATCGAAAGATCCACAACGCTTAACGATGATGTCCCTCCACCTGAAGTCGCCCAGCTGTTAGTCAACGGCAGACCCATCACATTCCAATTAGACAGCGGGTCAGGTTATACGATAATGTCATCACAAGATTATGAACTCCTCGGAAAACAGAGCGATCTACACCCTTTTCCACGAACACTCGAGTCGTACACGGGAGAGGCGATTCAGGTCCTGGGCCAAACAAATGTTCACGTCGCATTCGGAAGTCACCAGGCCACATTACCCATCATTGTCGTTCAGGGCAACAAACCGAACCTTTGTGGCCGCAATTGGTTGTACTCGACATTAAGAATCTTACCATCGTTCGCAACACGGGCCCAAGCAATCTTACCATCGTTCGCAACACAGACCCACAGTGTTCAAGACGCCGATCCTGCCGTAAATGACCTTCTGAAGACGCATTCAGATCTTTTCACGCCGGGACTTGGCAAGCTAAAAGCAATACAAGCACATATCAATATGAAGGAAAACCCCACACCGAAGTATTGTAAAGCAAGATCGGTCCCGTACGCACGGAAAGACGCGGTGGAAGAGGAGCTTCGCCGCTTAGAAAAAGAGGGAATTATCGAGAAAGTCAATTACTCAGAGTATGCTTCTCCGATAGTAGCGGTACAAAAACCCAACGGGAGCATCAGAACCTGTGCTGACTTCAAATCAACTATCAACTCACAATTACACATAGACCAATACCCCATGCCTAAGGCGGAAGAAATTTTCGCCAAAATGAACGGATGCAAATATTTTTCGAAACTGGATCTACGCGAAGCCTACAACCAGGTCGAGTTAGACGAAGAATCCAAGAAGTATACCACCATAAATACAACACTTGGCCTTTTCCGGTTCAATCGCCTTCCCTTCGGAATTGCATCCGCATCCGCAATATTTCAGCGGGTCATGGAGATGGTTTTAAGCAAAATCGAAAGGGTGACACCATTCCAGGACGACATACTCGTGGGTGGCCGGAACGTAGAAGACCATATGAATAGACTCAATGCCGTCCTTCAGACCTTGAAAGACCATGGATTAAAACTAAGACGTGAGAAATGCAAGTTTTTCCAAACAAGAATTGACTTTTTGGGTCACACCTTGGACGTACATGGTCTTCACCCTCAAGAGTGCAAGATGACGGCGATATTGGAGGCTCCGGAACCGAAAGACGCGGACACTCTACGATCCTTCTTGGGTCTCCTCAATTACTATTCCCGTTTCTTGCCAAACAACGCAACTCGACTAGCGCCTCTCTATAACCTTCTTACGAAAACCGCCATATGGCAGTGGAACTCGCCGCAGCAAGAAGCTTTCATGGCAGCTAAACAAGCTCTGATATCATCAAACCTACTAGTCCATTACGACGCCACCAAGCCGATATCTCTCGCATGCGACGCGTCGCCAGTGGGAGTCGGGGCTGTAATATCTCACAACATCGAGGGAACAGAGAAACCAATCGCCTTCGCATCGCGCAGCCTAACCCCGACGGAAAAGAACTATTCCCAGTTGGAGAGAGAAGGGCTGGCAATCATTTTCGCGGTCAAAAAGTTTAAAGACTACCTATATGGCACCAAGTTCATCCTGTTTACGGATCATCAACCCTTAGTCACCTTATTGGCAGCTGATAAACCTATTCCCCCGATGGCAGCCGCACGCATCCAACGTTGGTCACTCACCTTAGCCGCCTTTTCCTACGAAATCAAATTTCGAAAAGGATCTCTCAACGCTAACGCCGATGCCCTCAGTAGACTACCACTACCGGTCAACACCACCCAGACTCCCGCACCCGCGGAATACGTCTTCGCACTACGGAACATCACCAATAAGGGACCCCTCAACATAAGACAATTGGAGGAGGCGACGGGAACAGACAAGACCCTTCAGCAACTGAAAAAGGCAATGACTCAGGGATGGCGTTCATCTGAGATTCATCCAGACTTAACGGTATACTACCGACGAAGGAACGAACTTTCCAGTCTACACGGCATTCTAATGATGGGCAACCGCGTAATCATTCCGGGAGACAAGCGCCACGTCATGCTAGAAGAACTCCACAGTTCTCACCAGGGAACCGCGAAAATGAAGGCAATTGCCAGGTCAAGTTTCTGGTGGCCTAATATCGACCAGGATATTGCAACCTTATCGCAGACATGTAGGATATGTCGTGAACACGCAACCATGCCGGCAAGGTCATACCATCCGTGGCCACAAACAAATTCGCCATGGATAAGAGTACACGCTGACTTCGCTGGTCCGGTTGAAGGAGTCTACCTTCTAGTGGTAGTGGACAGTCATAGTAAATGGCTAGAAGTATCCATCACCAGGAATCAATCAACCCACGCGGTTATCACTTTCCTGCGAGAACTCATTGCACGCTTTGGTATCATGCAGTCCCTGGTCACCGACAATGGCACTTGTTTCACCAGCGCAGAATTTGCAAGCTTCATCGAGAGTAATGGAATCCAACATATACGCTCAGCCCCGTATCATCCTGCGTCTAATGGGATCGCGGAACGTAATGTTCGCACGGTGAAAGAAACACTGAAGAAGATATCACCCAACTCACAAGCTTTGGATATCGTAACCACCGGATTTAACGTCCATAAAACGGGAACTTTGGAAGAGCGACTTTCCCGTATACTCATGAACCACCGCCGCGCACCCACGGCCAACGGAAAATCTCCTGCAGAAATGATGCTGGGGCGTCCCATACTCTCTCACATCGATCTATGTAATCCGAAAAAGAATCAACAGCACCCTCAGCCACACGAAATACCCTCAAACATCAGACCACAGTTTTCGCCGAAGGACAATGTCTACGCATACAACTTTGGCAGAGGTGAAAGATGGCTGGAAGGCACTATAACGGGCACCATAGGGAAGATGATGTATACGGTGATGACTACCCGCGGTGAAATTCGTCGACATCGAAACCAGCTACGACCACGCCCCACTAAGGAGTAAGAGACATAGCACCCATCTCGACAGCTCTCGACTTTTCCATTTGGGATTCCTCGTTTAATGAAGACAACAGAACAGCGTCACGTCTCAACACACCAACGCGACCCACCACGCCAACGAGTCAACGATCAAATTCCCCAGAAGCAAATCATCCACACCGAACACATAGTCCTGACGGTCAATTACAAGATCTTTCCCAAGCTACTCAGCCACGTCCAGAACTATCACAACTGAATGGGCCTATCGCAACGACCAAGCCACCTCGACAGAGACGCGTTCCTGCACGTTACACGGACGTTTAGATAGATAGATTAAAAAAAAAAAAAGGGGGGGTATTGTTGTAACCATGAAATTATTTGATTAATTGATTCAGTTAGTAATGACAGAGGGCACCACCTTAACTTACCACTATAAATAGCGAGGCGCTGCCGGTAATAAGGGGAGTCACTCACTAGCTACGGGGCAGAACTATCATGTAACGAAATGAAGATGTATAATTATATGTTTTAACCATGACGATAAGAAAATAATAAATGTTATGTTTTAAGTAAAAAACTCGAATTCTCATTTACACAACTCCGCTAATCTAATCAGTTTATAAGCCCCGCGGGGAACCCAACAGCCGAAGAAGAGGAGAAAAGGGAGGTCACGCTGGCACGGGCCACCACCCTGCTTCTCGCAATGGAAAATGCAAAACGGAGTCTTGGCGAACTGAAAAATGCAGAGGCTACCAACGGCACGGTAGCCCACGTACATGAAAAACCTCCACACACTTCTAAGCATCGCAAGGGCAAGAAAAAGGTCAACAACCAGAAAAAGTCCCCTAACCAGGCCCAACACGATAATAATCGAAAGGCCAACACCGATAAAGAAGATAAGCCAACACCTGATTTCACGTGCTGTCTCCGATGTAAAAACAGCGGCCATAAAGGTCCGGAATGCCCCTACATCACTGCGACATGCGGAAAATGTCGTAAAGTGGGACATCTTGCTCGAGCATGTCTACATCCTCCTCCCACGGCTTTCGCGAACGCTTCTCAGCAGAGGAGACATCCACAGAGGTCTAATCATATTGGGAATATCGTCTCAAATGAGTATCACGAGACCAACGAACTAGAGGAATATGAGGACGAAGTTTATCACATCAGCACGATCGACATTCCTTCCTCTGAAAGCACGGGTATGGTCGCGCCAGTTGACCAACAAACGGTGGATCCCTCGCCGGATCCCGACTGTTGTAATTTTAATTAATCACGTGATAATTTACCAGATGTAACATTAGTATATAATATGGCCACTAGGGGCACATGAGATAAAAGAGAGATGACCCTCATGGATCGGGTCACTCTTGAATGGACAGTCGGGGACTATAGCACAATAAAGTTTTTAAACTAACAAGAAGTAGTTGTCACTAAACGGGAATACAACATGGTGATAGAGGTGGGATCGGGAAAGAACCTCTCCCTCTAGAGACTACACAAACTGCACGCGAAGTCGCGTACATCTCAAGCGACACTAACCCTAACCAGCAGACGAACCTGCAAACGACAGAAAGAGTTTCCTAACGCCGCCAACTCGGTGAACCCGCCACGGTAACATGACGTCATTCAAGAGTCCCACGAAATTCGTGCCCGGCCAGGATCCCGCTTCTGCGTGGAAGGAATATAAGGACGGATACGAAATATACGCTATCGCAGCCAAACAAAATCAGGATTCAGGAATCCGTCGAGATACAACGAGCCACATTTCTCCATATATTAGGCCCCGTAGGACGCCGAATCTATAACACTCTACACATCGCAGAGGTGGGCAATGACAGAACGGTAAAAGTAATAATGACTGCTTTCGACAACTATTACAAGCCTTACAAGAATCTCTTATATTCTCGATACCTATTTTTGACGACAACACAACACGAGACTCAAACGTTCGACGATTTTTTTACTGACCTGAGGGCCAAGGCCCAAGACTGTGAGCTTTCAACGCTGACGGATACTCTAACAATGACACTCATTGTCGTGGGGATTCGCGAAGAAAAATTACAGAAAGAACTATTAGCAAAGCCAAATCTAACCCTTAGCGCCGCAGTAACAATTTGCCAGGCTGAAGAAACATCAAGCATACAAGCAGGAATCATGGGATCAGCCAACAAGATCCAGATTAATCCTCCAGCAGCAGCACGGGTAGATGCCATGAGGCGGAAAAAATTCCAAAGATTTTCCGAGCGACAGAATAACCATGACCCATCAACACAACAACCTTATCACCAACAAACACGGGCACACCGGAACCATCAACCTAGGCGGAGTTACTACAATCCCCCTCAACCGCTACCTCGGGAAGAAAGCAACCGTTCACTACAGCAACGTACTCACCAGAATGCAAGTTGCCCCAATTGTGGGACTTTTCACATTGGACGGCCATGTCCTGCTCGTTATTCAGAATGCCTAGCCTGCCACAACAAAGGACACTGGCGTGTCAAATGCAGGAATACACATGCACTTTTTGAAACACATCCGAATCAAACTGAATACGGAATTACTGACGTACTGGAGGAAGTTCAAGATGATGATGCCGAAACTCTAGACCCTAACACGAATCCTAGCGACAACTACGAGCAACTAGCTTATCTCAGCTATGGCCTGACCCTTCACACCAACCAGCTTCAAACAATTCCCACGCCTGAGGAATACAAAGACAAAGAGGACGGGAACTTCGATCAACTATACCTCCTCGACCATTTGACGACTTTCAAGCTGGACACGGGCTCGCAGGTCAATATTATCACAAAAACCATGTACGACTCAATACCACCACGGTTTCCGCTTCGACATCCTACACATACGGTCACGGCATATTCTGGCCACACTGTACCAATCATCGGCATCGTAGATCTACACTGCACTTCCCATGCTGCAGCTGGAATATTCCCGTTCTACGTCTCAGCCGAAGAACGCACCCCCATATTAGGCGCCGCAGCCTCACTCCAATTGGGACTCATAGAACATCATAGTCAACCGATAGGACCTCCACCGCGAAAGATCAATGCCATGCACACTACTACGCACGCTGCTTCCTCATCAGGACTCACGACGATTTCCCCGGAACAACTTATCCAACAATACCATACGGTATTCGGAGAAATCGGGAAAATACCAGGAACTTACTCGATACAACTGCAGCAGGGGCAGTACCCTCCATCGCGTCGGCACACAAGATCCCAATTGCCTTTCAAACACCAGTAAGGAAGGAACTGGATAGACTTTTACAAAATGGCGTCATAGTTCCAGTTTGGGAAGCAGTCGACTGGGTCCATCCGATGGTTGTAGTTCCAAAAGCTGGGGACGAAGTACGAATCTGCCTGGATCCCAGAAGATTAAACAAGGTCATAAAAAGGACACCCTACCCGGTTCCCACCTCGCAAGAAATCTCCACCACTTTGAAGGGAACAAAAGTCTTCACAGTTCTGAACGTTCAAAGCGCCTTCTGGCAAATCGAGCTAGACGAGCCCAGCTCAAAACTATGCACATTTGCGACACCCGAGGGTCAATACCGATTCCTACGACTACCTATGGGGATTGCCACCAGATCTGAGGCTTGCCAGGCTGCATTACAACGAATATATCCCAAATCAGAATTCCCGGAGATACATATCTCCACGGACGACTTCCTAATCGCTACCAAGGACATGGAATCTTTCTTTGCATGTCCTAGTTCATGACACTTAAAGCAGCGTTTTTCAACGCCATTGTAGAATACTAAGGCACGATGTACTTTAGAGAATACCATGACATTTGGTATGGTTTTTACCATCTGGAATTTTAACAAACGTGTCCCCGTTTTTACTCCCGGAAAGTCCGCGTATTCTTCAAAACGATGACTTACAACTTTTCCATACTCGGCAAGAGAGGAACATACCGAGTCTCATTGTATGTAAAGACTTGCCCTGAACCGTAATACTTCCTAGCTCAAAGGCCTTAGTCGCGTTTTTCAAGTCCACAAAAGTGATCAAGAACACGCCCCGTCCTGCCGGTTGAATCGCATCCACCGTCTTTGGCCCGCAAACATCGTAGATCATAGGCAGGTCTTTCCAGTCCTGAAATGTCTTAGTAAAGTTATGTACGGAAGATTGTGCCGTTCTCACATCTGTCCCTCTCCCATTGAAATAAAAGCCCATTATTTTGATTGGTTCCTTCGTTGGTCGCAAGTCAAGTGCCCGGGGTAAATCGTCCCCTGTACCCGGTCCAATTATCATTAATGTCGTTTTCTTCGGATTCTGCTTACTACCCGATACGTGGCCAAACTCGTCCAAGATTCTCAGGGTTTCGACAACTGATGGACCATCGCCTAGAAACATATTTGCATCATCGGCATGTGCGATATATCGTTCTTCTTCTTGGGGTTTTCCGGGACAACGAAGACCTCGGATGCTTGGTGACTTTGTGATGGCGAAGAGAGCTGGTTCGAGTGCCAGGCAGAAGAGAACGGGAGATAATGGACAACCTTGTCGTACTCCACGGCCAATAGAGAACTCAGGCGTAAGTTCACTGTTAATCAGTAAATGACTGTTATTGTCCTTGTAGAGCAGCTGAAACCAAGAGATGAAAGGGTCTCCAAATCCGAAGCATTGCAACACCTTCCAGATGTAGCTATGTTCTAGGCGATCAAACGCTTTCTCGAAATCAATGGCTAAAAGGTATCCTGACGTCTTTCTTTCATTGTAGGATGCGATAATGTCCCGTAACATGACTAGGTTAAAGACTGGCTGGCGACCTCTGACTCCACATGACTGTGTCGAGCCGATGAGTTTCTGAGTTAATTTTGACAGACGTAACTCAATGACTTTGGCTAGAAGCTTCCGATCAAAATTGAGTAGGGTGATTAGTCTCCAGTTAGCTGGATCGTGTTTGTTCTTCTCATCTTTACACAGGAGCGTAACAACACCTTTCTTAAAAGAATCCGGTAGAGTCTGGACGCGAAGTATCTCATTAAAGATGCGGGTTAGTAACGGCCGAAGGGTAGCCCATAGGAACTTATAAAATTCCATAGGTAATCCATCTATGCCAAGTGCCTTTCCACTATTCATGTGGCTGAACGCTGCTTGCAAATCCGCTTCCGTTATAGGTTCCGTGAGAGAGTCTTCCAAGAATGTCCCAGAAGTTGCTTCGCTGCTATATAGATCATTGTAGAACTGAACGAAAGTTGTCTTGATGTCTGTTTTGTTCGTAATGAGACCGTGCGGACCAATGACGGAGGTAATGTCTATATTGCGTTTTCTGCGGCGATACTTGCGATAAAAGGCCGCGGAGAAAGTTTCTTCGCTACTCAACACCTCCGAGTGACTGGATAGTAAGCGATCCTGGTACTGTCTGTGGTATTCTTCATGGAGCTCGGCCTGTACCCCATCCTTCGCTGCAATCACCTCCATAGTCTGGTCAGGGACACGGCTTATTTTTTGGAGAGCCCATCTCAAAAATGTTAAACGTCGCCTCTTCTGCGCCGATACAGCTTTGCTTACTACCACGAGTATCGATTTCATGTCTTTTTTGGCGTTATCCCAGTCTTGTGGGGATTTCACCGTCTCGGTAAGTGCTTCTAATCGTGGTTTTAAGGAATCCGCAGAAATTGCATCCTCCAAAGTCCCGGACCCCTCGGTACCAGTTCGGTGACTTTTAAAACGATTATGACAAGATCATGATCCGATACTACTACATTATTACTACCTACAGGTAAAACTTCAGCCTCAGTACAGAGTAGCGTTTCAGAATTTGTGACATAGATTCTATCTAGCCTAGAATGATAATTTTTAGAGTGCCAAGTATAAATTGTTTTAGTCGGATGTAGGAGTCTATACACATCAATTAAAAAAAGGTCACTTAGTATGTTGCTTAATTCCCTGACGCTGAGATCATTAACAACTCCTGGACCCATACGATCCAATACATTATTTTCTACGCAGTTAAAGTCACCCCCTACAATCACATCGTCATATTTACCATCAAAAAATTCAAATAAGTTATTAAAAAATAAGCGTCGCTGTCTAGGTTTACAGGGGCATACACATTTAAAATTCTAAATGTTCTATCGTTAAGTCTAAAATTAAGGCTTAGTACTCGACCATCGTTATCAGTGCGAAAATGTTTTACACAGTCTTTATATCTATCTCTAACTAAAATGGCGACACCACATGAGTAAGGCGATGGGGCGCTACTATAAAAAATAGTACAATTTATGAAAACACTACGTATCGAAGTCCAATCGTCCGCTTGCAATAAATCTGTTTCTTGTAAAAATAAAATATCTAAATTTTCTCCTAAGAAAAGTGACGCGACATTTTTCTGCTTGTTCTTATTTTTCATACCGTTAATGTTTAAAGTTTTAGAAATAACATAAAATAATTTAAAATATAAACTGTTAAAAATTCAATAGTCTAAGCTTATTATCTACGTACTGTCCTCGTGTTCTTTAGCTTCCCCTTGGGACTGGGAGATCCTGGACTTGCCCTTCTTTTCACGGAAGAGCCTTTCTTGGTCTGGTTGGTACTACTTTCTGAACCGGTACTTGGGGTATTTTCACTCGCCATAGTTGCGAAATCTTTGCTGCTTGCTGTGGTACTTGATTCCTCGTCAGAGTCATCACTGGAGTCCTCTTCGTCGTTTCCCAAAGATTGGGATGTATCCTGAGGTGTGGCATTCTCATCTAAGACTAGGTCACCGTCACCACTAGTGTTACTCTGAGTGACCTCTCCCATGGGCTCTTCTGGGGTTTCCGATTTGTTAACTTCCGGAACCTCATCTTCATGACCTCCCAGTGGTGGGAAGTTGGTCGCTTTGTCGGATCTTTCCAAACCCGCGGAGCTCTCGTCTGCCTGTTGTTGACGACCTTTCACAACAGGGCAGTCCTTTTTAGCATGGCCCAGCTCATTACAGCCGAAGCAGCGTTTTTCTACTCCGTTGTAGAAAATTAAAGCTCGGTGAACCCGCGAAAACGTCATGACGTTAGGTAATGGTTTCACCATCTGCATTTTGACGATTCTCGTCCCAGTCTTTATTCCCGGTAGATCCGTGTATTCTTCAAATTTGTAGCTGACTACTTTACCGTAAGGTGCTAGCGACGAGCACACCGAGTCCCATTGTAGCCAACGCGGTAGATTACGAATAGTAATCCATTTGCCAGCATCATCTAAACTCGTTATGGGGCAATCCTTACCCTTGACGGTGATTTTGCTCAAGTCAAAAGCTTTAGTTGCACATACTAGGTTCATAAACGTGATGAGGTAAATCCCTCTTCCCGCCGGTTGGATGGTATCGACCGACTTTGGTCCAATGTCTGCATACAAAGCGTGGGCCACGTCGACGTGAGGAAAATCGGCTTCCAAACGCCCCGTCCGTTTGCGATCCGCGGTGGCGCCTGCCATTACCGCGGCTCAAGCTGAGACGACCCCAAATATGGGAATCGTTAAACTGAACTTTTTAAAAAATCCGTAAAGTCGCGTTATAAAAACAAACCAATTTCGAAAGCCGAAAAGCGTCGCGAAAAAAAAGAACTTCGGAGACTAAGAATAAAGCAGAACCGAACAGATACTACATTTTGATCTTAGTCAAAAGGCCGAGAAGCTTTAGTAGTTCTTCGTCCTGCTGTAGGCAGTTTTTAATGGTCAGTGCGGTGGCCTTGATGGGTTCATACAGCTGAAGTGTAGACCCTGAATGGGGAAAGTTAACATTGAACGAGATTCCAAAGACTGTTTTTAAACTGGTGGAGAGGTAAAATTTTGCTGTTTGGTGAACCGGGTGTCCGATGGAATTGAGACAGCCCATAATCCTCGAAAAGCTCAGGGCTTGGATCTCGACCGGCAGGGAAGGAGCTCCGAGCCCCCCCTCGTCAGGCGGTAATTGCAGAGTGGATCTTGCAATAGCTTCGTGCTTTCCGTTCCAGATAAACTGAAAAATATGCTTGGTAATTGTATCCTGAGTATCCGGCGGAAAAGTTACCAGAGGAACTGGGTATAGAAGTTTCGGCAATGCAACTTGTTTCAGTAGTTGCGTGCGGCCCAACATAGAGATGTCCCGGTCTTACCATTGATTAAAGGAAGAGACGAATTTGTCCTTGAAAATGTCAACATTGGTCGGCGCGATACCTTGCCGACTGAAAAGGATTCCCATTATCTTCAGAGGTCCGTCCGTCAAAGGAAGAGCAAGCTGGTGGTACTCTTCGTAATGACCACGACCGATTGGCATAATTTTAGATTTTTGTTCATTTAATTTGCTTCCAGAAGTTGAGCAGAAGTGCTGTACTTCCTTTAGGATCCTTAATAGAAGAAATATCCTGTGGCAAAAAATTGGCATCGTCGGCGTGAGCGATGTACTTCGTGTCTTGCTTTAGAGTTCCGGGAAAACGTAAGCAGTGAATTGCTTCATTCTGCGCCACGGTAACGAGCAAAACCTCGAGGCAAAGGCAAAATAGAATCGGAGACAAGGGGCATCCTTGCCGAACAACATTCTTCACTGGAAAGTGTTGTATTGGGGTCAAAGGTTATCAGAGATAAAACTAACAAAACAGGAACATGTGACCTCTGACCTCATACATCATGCCGACAAGACTAGGCGATAAGAAACGTCAGTCGCTATTATGACACGGGCTTGTAAAGTTAGCTAAATAAAGTAAACTACTTTTAACTAGAAAATGTCTAATCAATAACACAACATGGTGATAGAGGTGGGATGCGCCACAATTCAAAGAAGCTGAAGCAATCTCTAGCAGCGGAATAATAAAAAGCGAAGTCACGGCAGCACTGAGAATAACCAAGGCCCAAGCTAACCAAGGCCCAATCCACAATGGCAACTATGATAAGTCCTAAAGCTTTTGAACCCGGAATGGATCCTGCCGCCGCCTGGAAACAATATAAGGAGGAATTCGAATACTTCGCAGCAGCAGCAAAACTGGGTAAAGAAACAATACCGACACAAGTCGCAACATTTTTACACATCATCGGCCCAGCCGGCAGACGAATTTACAAGACCCTAGAGATTGCGGAAGTTGGTGATGCACGAACATTGCAAATAATTCTACAAGCCTTTGATACGTATTATGCTCCGTATACTACAGACGTATTCCACCAATTTGCTTTCATCACAGCGCGGCAACAACGAGACCAAACCTTTGATGATTTTTACACGGACCTAAAATTGAAAGCTCAGGCATGCGAACTGGACAAGTTCCAAGACCCATTCCTTCGCACGATGATCGTTGCAGGCATTAAGGATGATCCGTTACGACTCTTACTGCTCAACAAAGGCAACGCATTGGACCTAGAAACAGCGATAACGATGTGCAAAGCACATGAAATCTCCAACACACAAGCACAAGTAATGGCAACCACACAAGCTCAAATCCTACCATCAAGTGCACCGACAATCGATGCGATACAACGTCGTCGTGATAGAAATAGGAGCTACCAAACAGGACACCAACCACAACGACAAACCCAACAGGAAGGAGTACATGCGCACCAAACACCATCGATCCAACAGTCTTCAACTCGCTACCAGCCTCAATTTAGGCCAACAATGCAGCAGAATGCACAGCGACGACAATCCTCATGCACAAACTGTGGCACGCACCACAACCCACGATATTGCCCAGCCAGAGGCACCACATGTGCAAAATGCCACAAGAAAGGACATTGGGCAGCAGTATGCCGATCAGTATCGGAAATTCACACACGCGAATACCCCCATGCCACCTTACCACAGACACGCCACCTTCGGCATGAAGACGACTACACTGCTTTACAACACGCCTACAATAGCATCGACTACGAGTCCCCTGGAAATTATTTTGAAGACGACACAACCATGTACTTACATGGTCTCAGTTTACAACCATTACAAGAGACCCCACTCACATTGGATGAAGCGCAACAAATAGAACCCAAGA
Source organism: Phalangium opilio (assembly GCA_019434445.1). NCBI lineage: Eukaryota > Metazoa > Arthropoda > Arachnida > Opiliones > Phalangiidae > Phalangium > Phalangium opilio. Next base: position 38,214 of record JAEQBA010001341.1, read on the forward strand.
GAAACCTTTCATGCGATTCCACAGACCACCTCACCCAAGAAGCACTGGTCACTGACGAAATGTATGAAAAAGTCTACTTATATAACACATTACATACATTCAAAATCGACACTGGATCGCAAGTTAACATCATCACACGTCAAATGTACGACTCGCTTCCCTATCGACCACCACTACTACCATCATTATATACGGTTTCGTCATACTCGGGTCACCCCATCGCGATAGAAGGCGTCACTCACTTACCAAGCACCTCAGGAATGGCTTGCCTTCCAGAATGTCCATACTACGTTACCACAGAAAATCGCACACCGATTTTGGGCGCTCGTTCATCACAACAACTAGGCCTGATCTACAGAATATCTACGCCGTTACTACCACCGCCACCACTAACACAACACACTATTGCTATAGACACAACAACGACAACACCAACCAACGCGTCTGACCTAATTAAACAATACCATATGGTATTTGACACAATGGGACGTCTACCAGGACAATACCACATTCAGCTGAAACCCAATGCGATGCCATCAGTGTCCACCAGTCATAAAATACCACATGCTTATCGACAAGCTACCAATGACGAACTGACACGGATGATCAACTTAGGCATTATAACACCAATTAACGAACCCACAGATTGGGTACACGCTATGGTAGTAGTACCCAAACCAATGAAGAAGCCTACGCAACCAGGCGAAGAAATGAAACAAGATGTGCGAATCTGCCTTGATCCAAGAAATCTCAACAGCGCGATCAAACGTCAACCATATCCAACACCCACGACACAGGAGATTTTTGCGGATTTGGAGGGATGCAAGATTTTCACAGTGCTAGACGCACAAAGCGCATTTTGGCAAATCCCACTCACAGACGCAAGTTCAAAATTATGCACATTCGCCACTCCACAAGGACGATTTCGATTCAAACGCTTACCCTACGGTATAGCCACAGCTACGGAAGTCTTCCAACACAAAATGCGTGAACTCTACCCAACACATGAATTTCCTAACGTACACATTTCAACGGACGATTTCCTGATAGCCACCTCAGACATGAAATCACATTTGGAAATACTCCGGAAAGTCCTACAACGTGCAAAAGAAACGGGGCTACGTTTCAGCACGCGAAAAATGCAATTAGCCGTGGAAAGGATCCATTACCTTGGCCATATCATCACGAAACATGGTGTACAAGTAGATCCTAAGAAAGTAGAGGCTATATGCTCACTGCCACCACCACAAGACAAAAAGGCACTTCAAAGATTCCTTGGAATGGTGAACTACGTGTGCCGCTTCATTCCAACACACGCACAAGACACAAATCCCTTGAGGGAACTACTAAAAGCCGATGTGATCTATGATTGGAATGCAACACACCAAAAACACTATGATAGACTGAAGGAAATGATATCAACAGCTCCCATATTACGCTTTTACGACCCGAAGCTACCTAAAGTCATATCAACAGATGCAAGTCAAACAGGAGTAGGAGCAGTATTTCTTCAAAACAATCAGCCAGTAGCATATACCTCAACTACATTTACAGAAACACAGAGCAGATACGCTCAAATTGAAAAGGAGATGCTCGCTATAGTTTACGCGTGTGAACATTTCGAATATTACATAGCTGGTATGCAAGTTACAATTCAAACTGACCATCACCCGCTTTTGGCAATCGTCAAGAAGCCGATGCACCTTCTTTCACCACGCCTACAACGCTTACTACTAAGACTATTCAGATACAACCCCCAGTTAGTATATGTTCCGGGGAGTCAACTATACGTCGCGGATACACTCTCACGGGCCCCACAAGAACATCAGAAGATAGAAACACAAGCACTAGATGCACCGCACACAACCATATATGCAGTTACAACACTAGCACCAGTACGACAAGAAACATATGTAACGGCTACCGAACAAGACGCAGCGTTATCACAAGTTAAGGAACACATAAAGGAAGGATGGCCCCAACATAGAAAACAGGTCCAAACGGAAGTACAACCATTCTGGCAGTATCAAACAGAACTACACGAAGTGGATGGACTGATATATCGAGGAACGACGTTGGTCATACCCAAGGCACTACAACAGGAACTCCTCAAAGAAATACATGGCGCTCATCATGGAATAAATAACTCGATAGCCAGGCGAAACAAGAAGTGTTCTGGCCTAATATGATCACCGACCTAACCCAATACATACAAAGCTGTGCTACATGTCGAAGTAGGGACCCTGCAAATCGGAAACAGCCACTACAGCCTCACCCAGTGCCCCAACATCCCTGGCAGGTAGTAGGCACAGACCTGTTTCAAGTTAATACCAAACACATCATATTGATGGTAGACTACTACTCTAAATTCATAGAAGCTAAGGAATTAAAATACACCAATGCTCAAGAAGTAATAGATTTTATGAACCCTCAATTTGCGAGACACGGTGCACCTCAGAAACTAATATCAGATAATGGACCTCCCTTTAATTCAACACAAATGAAAACATTTCTTCGTCAATGGCATGTACAACATATCACGTCGAGCCCTCATTATCCACAGTCTAATGGCATGTCGGAAAGGGCCATACAAACAATAAAAAATTTGTACATCAAAGCACAGCAAGATGGCAAAGATCTAAATTACGTCTTGATGGAGTACAGAACCACTCCAAAGAAGAGTGGATTCTCGCCAGCCGAAATGTTGATGGGACGTCGCATACGAACACCTCTGACAACCAATATCGAATCACTGAAACCTCATTATCCAACGGAAAGAATCGAGCAAAGTCTAGATCAAGCGCACAGACACATGAAGAATCATTACCAACACAGAACTATACTTCAACCGCTAACAGAGGGACAGAGAGTTAGATACCAGACGGCTTCACGAATGTGGAAAAAGGCAATAATAAAAGCGAAAGCCCAGGAGCCCGACTCATACCACATACGAACCGACATGGGCCAAGACTTTCGAAGAACTAGAGCTCATCTACGACCTGACACAGAACCAACAGAGCAACAGAGAATAATACAAAGAAATACGCAACCACAGGCACAAGACACCACAAACGAACATGCTGCAACTATAAAAATTGCCTTAACAAACACAGACCAGCAACACAGGCAAATTTCTCAACACAGCCCTGTAATAAGGGTACAGCCATCAGCAGGAATTTCTCAATCGAACAACACGACAAAAAGACCACAAGCTGCAAAACCAACCCAAGAAGCGTGCTCGCAAAAGGCCACATTGGACCAGGAACACGAAGAAAGAGAAAGAATATTCCAGAATCAGGACTGTGTTCAAGAACCAAGACAAAGCATAAAGCAAACGCAAACTAGAGTTCAACCACCAATAATCAGCAGTTTAATTCCAGGCAACTCACAATATAGATTGCCAGGAATGCAAGAAGCCACAGATGGAAAATTATTACAACAACGTCCAAGAAGAGAGAGTAAACCACCACAAAGATTCTCACCAACGTTTTAAAACCAAGTTTTCTTAAAACTCATATAATATTTAAAGTACCTAAATGAAAAGAAAAGATGTTGTATTGTAATAACTAAATGGAAAGGAAAGGATGTTGTATTGTTGTATTGTAATAATAACTAAATGGAAAGGAAAGGATGTTGTATTGGGGTCAAAGGTTATCAGAGATAAAACTAACAAAACAGGAACATGTGACCTCTGACCTCATACATCATGCCGACAAGACTAGGCGATAAGAAACGTCAGTCGCTATTATGACACGGGCTTGTAAAGTTAGCTAAATAAAGTAAACTACTTTTAACTAGAAAATGTCTAATCAATAACACAACAGAAAGCTTTCTGTAAGGTGGCCATTGACTATAAGTTGACTGCTCGTCTCGTTGTACAGACATTGGACGTACGACAAAAACTTTGGTCCAAAGCCGAATCGTTGCAGGGATTCGTAGATAAAGTCGTGATGTAACCGGTAGAAAGCCTTGATGAAGTCTATCGATGGGAGATACCCTGGAACGTTTCTCTCAAAGGCATACGTCAACACATCGCGTAAAAATACGAGATTTCTGGTGGCAGCCTTCCTGGAACACCGCAACTTTGGTTCTGACCTAGCAAAGTGGACGTGACAGACGACATTCTGAGCACGAGGACCTTCGCAAGGATTCGTCGGTCTATATCAATTAGAGTAATAGGGCGCCAGCCCTCTACGTCGTCTTTTTTGGCTTCGTCTTTACACAGTAGAATTACGTTCCCTTTCCGCATCGAAGGAGGCAGAATCCCGTCTTCGAGTGAGTCGTTGGCGACCAGGGTAAGTATGGGCCCAATGACATTCCAGAAGGTTTTATAGAATAGTACCGAGAGGCCATCCGGTCCCGGTGCCGTAACATTGTCGAATGAGTTTAACGCGGTTGTGTGACATTTGGGAACGCTGACGATCGTACGGACGAACCCCCATACAACGTGGCGTAAAACTCGGCGAACGTTTTCTTGACTAAATCTGGGTCGCAGGACGGCAGTCCGTTGACTTTGACTTCAAGAATCGGGGTCTTAATGCGAGCGGACCGGAAGCGCCGGTAGAAGGCGGAAGAAAAGGCTTCTTCACCGGAGAGAGTCTCCGCATACTTGCCCTGGGTTTTTTCTAGATATTGGCGGCGGTATTCGTTATGGAGCCTGTCTTTCAGTTCATCGATCAGAGTAATTGCGTGGATATCTTTATCTTTGGTCCGGTTAACTTTCTGCAGGAACCAGCGCAGGAACGAGGTCTCTTTGCGGTACTCTGCTGTACGTAGCTTGCCTTTCTCGCCGAAGAGATGCCGGGAATACGTCCCAGTGAGCGACACATTGAACCTCTGAAACCAAGGATTCAATTTCGTGTCGAAGGGTTGCGTCCCGTTTCACATCAACAAGTGCATCATTAAGACGCCACACTCCAGGCCCTTGTCTAACACTTGGCGTTAGTGTCAGGCATAGAGTAACCGCTGAGTGGTCCGAAACATAAGAGTTCAGGCTCCCAAGTTTGTCGATTCGGCATGTCGTTGAGTCCGTTACCATACCGCTTCGGTAGGTAAAAGCGGTCGAGACGAGGGGCAATCCCTCGGCCCTCCCAAGTGTAGGCCCGACGTTGAGGGTAGATCAGGCGCCAAGCGTCCACTAAATTCAGGTCATTGACGAAGGTGGCAAGGATATCAATGCTCGGGTCGTTGCCCAACTTGGGGACATTCCGGTCGAGTTCGTTATCAAGGACGGTGCTTAAGTCCCCGGCAATGATTAAACCGTCGAGAGGACCATCAATCTGGTAATCCCAGGAGCGAAAGAAGTTGCTTCTTTCGGTGGGCGCATTTGGAGCATAGATGTTAAATAAGCGGAGTCTTTGGCCGGCGAGTAAAAAGTTCGTACTTAAATAACGTCCCTGACTGTCCGTACGGGAAGACAGTACTTTGCCTTGGAATGTGTTCGTGAAAATGGTGCACACTCCATGGCAGTGGTTACCTCCTGGGCTGTAAAAGCAGTTAGTGTTTGCGAAGACACTCTTAACGCGCCTTATATCCATGGCGGTATGAAGATAAGAACAGATACTTAAAATAGTTTATTAAGTATGTCAAAAAAGTCAGGTTACATTTGGGATGCGTTTACAATTAGTTTAAATTATACGCAGAGCCCATGGTCATAAAAAATCTTAGCACAAAATTAAAATTAGAAACGGGCTACAGAAACCGTTGTCTTAGAGAAGGCACGTTTGGTTCTTAATTAAAATTTTTTAAAAATAGCATTATTAGAAGGGGAGTCTGAAAGTCTACTATGATGGCTTTATCTGATACGCGTGCTACGGGTCTTTTGGGGTTGCACCAGTGGTTGTCGAAACGCGATCTATCGTGGCGAAAGAAGTCAGATTGCGCACGGTGTTCGAGCCTGATGCGGATGCTGATAATTTTGGCGTTGAGAATCTTTTTATCGAAGATGGCAGCATTGCGGGCTTTCCAGATCTGAAATTTAGTTTCCGTGAAGGTTATGTTGGCGACGTAGTTTAGCTCGAAAGGTACTGGCAATGGCGAATGGTACAGGGCAGCAGTCGACGAGATGAAGCGGCAGTTTAGGAACTTTTTGACCTTGTTCCAGCATAGAACTGCGTTAAGACACTGGTATAGCATGTGAATTAACGTTTCGTTTGATGGGCAGAAGGGACATTTCCTGGTGGTGGACATACTCCTGGTAAAGAGTATGTCGCGAGTCGGGACAACGTCATGTACTACCTTATACTGGAAGTCGCGTCGGGAGCCCTCTAGGTAGCCGAGAGACGCACGATTAAATATCTGGTCCCATTTCAAGTGCGGCAAGAGTGCCACAGCTCGTGGGCGGTCCTTTTTGGCAAGGGTCTGTCGCAGTTTTTGGTTGGAGGCTTTGAGGAAGTCTCTGGATCAGGATGGCCGTGGTTTTGATGTCGTTATAATGTTCGTGCGTTGTGGACAAGTGCGGGCGTAGGATATTCCATTCCTGGTGAAAGATAGTTTTAAAGGCCGTAGACGTATGATATTCGATTGTTTCCGACACGGCATGATCTCGATCTCTGATAGCCGTTAGGACCCTTGATAATGCCAAAGACTGGATTTCCGTTTTCACGGTTGGCACACCGAGTCCCCCTCTGGACGTGGGAAGATACAGAGTTTCCCTTGAGATGAGTTCTTGCTTATCATTCCAGATAAACTTGAATATCATTTTCTGCAGGTCTTTCAGGATGTTGTCGGGGAAGCGGACTAGCGGGACAGGATAGGTAAGCCTCGGTACCGCCACTTGATTGACCAACTGAATCCTTCCCCTGAAGGACAATCCAATGTCGTTCCACGGCAGGAAAGCCTCCCGAAAATTGCTTGTAAACCGCTCCACGTTAGAATTGTGGACTCCATTGTTATCGAAAAGGATTCCCAGGATCTTTATCGGGCCGGGCGTGGAGATTAGAGGTGGGTCCGGACCTAGAGCGTCGTCGTGGTTTCCGCCGATCAGCATTAGTTTAGATTTGGTCGTGTTGATTATACTTCCTGAGGCTGCGCAGTACTTGTCGACTTCAATCAGGGCCGCTTTGACGGAGTCCATGTCTTTTAATAGTGCGTTAACGTCATCCGCGTGGGCGACATACTTCGGGATTGCAAGCGTGCTTATCAAGCCTTTGGGGGCTAGTGGACGGATGTCTTGGTTTTCCATGATAGCCTGCAAGAGTACTTCTAAGGATAAGCAGAATAGGACCGGGGATAGAGGACACCCCTGACGAACGCCCTTGCCGACTTGAAATCCGGTTGTAAGATTGCCATTTATGAGGATGCTGCTGGTGTTGTCACGGTAGATCCCTTTAATGAGATTAATGAAGCTGTCGCCCATATTATATAGTTGAAGGCACTTGAACAGGAAATCATGGCTCAGCCTATCGAAGGCCTTAATGAAGTCGAGGGACAGCAAATAGCCGGGGTTCTTCTTTTCTACTGCCTGGGTGATTGCGTCTCGAAGGAAGAGAAGGTTCCTCATCGGTACGCGGCCCTTGACACCACATGATTGACCCTTGCCGATGAGCGAGTTAGTAACTTTAGTGAGCCGCATTTCTAAAACTTTGGCGTAGAGTTTACGGTCAAAGTCCAAAAAGGGTTATTGGTCTCCATGAATTCACCTCCGCCTTCTTCGTTTCGTCTTTACAGATGAGGGTAACGATCCCTTTCCTCATAGAAGCTGGTGTGGAACCGGACTCACGGATTTCGTTGAACAGAGATGTTAGCCGGTCAGGGCCAGGGGCTTTTCTTTTTTTTTTGACATTAAAGCCGTCATCAGGCCTTATCTAAGGGAGCTACCGCTCCCTTAGAATGTATGAAAAAGAGAATAGTTGTCAGCTTAAAAAAAATCGAACCTCTCGGTCCCGTAAAAACTAAATATTTCTTCGCACATATCAAGTAAAAAGAGCCAACGGCACGCAGTGTTCCCAGGTGGTCTCCCTCCCAAGTACTGACTGCGCTCGACGCTGCTTAACTTCGGTGATCGGACGAGAACCGGTGTATTCAGCGTGATATGGCCGTTGCCGGCGAAAGGAGTTCCAAAGTCAAGCCTAATACTAATCTGACACATAGTTTAAACTGTTATGAAAAAGATGCCCTGTTTAAAAATAATTCATCTGCTGCATTTAAAAATAAACTACTGGAATCGAAAACATCTACTGGAATTAAAAAAAATTACCTAGTGGAACTAAACCAAAAATATTCAATGCGTTGAAAATAATCGCAGAATAATCGATTATCATAAACCATAGTCGGGTCTCTCAAATAAGCGAGAAACGCCCATCCCTTTTTTTGGATCCCGTGAAAATTAAAATGGTCAAATTTCTACCGCAGATGCCCAGTTAAAACCGTGAAATTTACCCAAGTTTCAAAGTTTTGTATATAAATGTTTTTTCGGCGAAAGTGTCGCCATCTAGTAGTGCCTAAAATACAAACTGCTAAAATCGTGAAAAATCAATAAAACAAAGGGGTAAAAGTAACACAGACCAGTTTTTTTTTTTTTTTTTTGCTCCGTTTTTATTGTCGAGCTAGGACCAAAGAAAAGGTCTTACAGCTCCGAAACGTTTTGAAAATACTTATGTACACTTTACATTACAAGATAATATAATACAAAAGAAACAGTAATTAAAATTAAATTAAACAAATTAAATAATATGAATATAATAACAGGAAATTGGGGCGAAGTTTAAGTTTATATATTTAGGAATAATTTTAAATTACTCTTAAATTGGTTCACTGAAGTAATGGAAACTAGGTAATCAGGGAGAGCATTCCATAAGGGAATGGTCCTGCGGAAAAAGGAGTTACGTAAGATATTGGTACGGGAAGGGGGAAGAAAAAGTTCACGGCTGTGGCCTCTAGTACCCTTACTATGGGAAGCAAATAAAAAATATTTCTGGGAGGAGTGGGATAGGATTTTAAAAAGGCTCACTAGGTCGAGGTAGGTACGACGGAGAGAGAGTGGAACCCAGCCAAGAGCGGACAAACGGAGTACCCGAGGTTTAGAGCGCAGGGCAGAAGGAATGCGGGAAGCACGCGCAAGAACATTTTCGAGCATATCAGTATCCCTGTTGGTACTGGGGTTCCATATTTGACTTCCGAATTCTAGGATTGGACGCACATAACACTGGAATAAGCGCGTTAAGAGAGGGAGGGATATACCGGGGAAATTGGCCTTAATCACAGATATGAGACTGTTAGCACGCTTACACGTATGCATAAAGTGAGATCGCGAAGATAAATTATGGGTGACAATTAAACCTAGATCGCGGCATTCATTGACCCTCTTTATGTTATGACCGTGGAGGTAATATGGTGAGGGAGTAGATAAGTCTGTGGGGCGACGTTGGAGCGTCAGGACTAAGGATTTATCGGTATTGAATGCAAGGCCGTTTTGGACTGTCCAGGTTTCGAGAGAGTTAAGATCCCGCTGTAGGCATGCAACATCATCATAATTATTAATAACTCGAAAGATCTTGAGGTCGTCAGCGTATAAGCGGGGATGTGAGGTAAGAACTTGCGGAAGATCGTTAACATAAAGGACAAATAGTAGAGGGCCAAGAACGCTTCCCTGCGGAACTCCACTCAACACCGGAAGAAAGTCACTAAGGGAGGATGCCACCCTAACTGCCTGGGTACGATGGAGTAAGTAACTGGACACCCAACCCAGAATATTTTTCGGAAGACCATAAGTAGTGAGTTTGGCTAGGAGGGCAGTTTGGGGGACAGAGTCAAAAGCCTTTGCTAAATCTAAATAAATGACGTCTACGCGCTTACTATTGTCAAGGGCTGCGGTCCAAGAATGAAAAGCAGATAGCAGGTTGGTTTCAACTGAGCGGTTATGGAGAAAACCATGTTGATAGTCACTAAGGTACGGGTTGACCTGTTGGATAATGGCTGCACGAATACATTTCTCAAGGACCTTACAAATTGAGCAGGTCAGACTAATGGGTCTATAGTTCGCGGGGTCTGATTTTGCCCCTTTACCTTTATAAATAGGCGTGACATGCGCGAAGCGCCATTCACTAGGCACAGTTTGCTCCATAAGCGATTTCATAAATAGTTTCAATAGTGGGGTAGCTAGCGAGGGGCTACAGTTCTTGAGTAGCCTATTAGGGATCCCATCAGGGCCTGAGGCACTTTTAACGTCTAATGATTTGAGAATGGTCTTAACTTCATGTAGGGTGGGGAAATAATCAGCCGATTGAGACACAGGAGGGAGGCACGCGTACTCTGATAAACTAACGCGGGTGGGGTTAAAATTTTTGACTAGAGAGTTATTAAGGCACTGCGCCATGGCAAGGTCCGAATCAGTTTTTTCACCATTAGGAAGTCGAATCGTAAGTCTCGACGGCAAAGTTCGGACACGAGTGCGCACGAAGCGGTAGAAAGCACGGGGGTTAGTTTTAACGTTAGCAATTTGTCGACGGTGCATCTTATAACGAAACCGGGAAACACTGTTACGAACTAGTTTGGTTTGATTTTTGTACAAAATTTGGAGCATAGTAAATTTATCCGTATCACCCAGCGTGGCTGCCTTCCTGAGGCGCTTCCAGAGCCGCTCTTTTTTCCTAATCGCCCGTTTTGTCTGGCGTGATATCCATGGTCGAGGCTTATGGGATTGAGGAGAATAAAGCGGAACTATTGTTGCAATGCAGCGAAACAATTCATTTTTAAAAAACATCCAAGATTCTTCTATGTTTAGGTTATCGAGTGGCTTCCAATTAATCCTCCCCAACGCGGTATTGAGTGCTAGAAAATCCGCCCGAGAATAGTCAAAGTCATGACGGAAGTGGCGCCGGAAGGGTGTAGATCGCGGTAGAGGGAAGGTAGTACTAAGTATTACGTGATCGCTACCTCCAAGAGGCGGAAGTTCCACGATTTCCGGAATAATATAAGACGGGGTGATCACAAGATCAAGAATATTGGCGCTAATGGCACGCGATTGACTATACCGGGTGGGAAACCGGACTGTTGAGTTAGGGCCGAAGTCACAAGAAGTTGTAAGAGTTGGTCATGTTCGTAGGAGGCATTTTTTAGCGTGGTGAGGGTGTCCCATTTAAGAAGTGGAAGGTTGAAGTCGCCAGTTATAATAAGGTCTAATTTCGTTGATGAAATGGATTGTATGTTTTGGAACAGTTTAGTGGTTTGGTCCCTTGGAGTATTAGGGGGGCGGTACACACAACCCAGAGTAAGCCACGCGGCTGAGTTGGGTGGTTTCAGTTCTATCCAGAGGGATTCTTCATACTGCTCAGGTATTGTAAGTTCATGGAATGGAATTAAGTCCTTCACATAGATGATAATTCCACCTCCAGGACGAGAGAGACGGTCTTTACGGAGGAAAGAGTAGTGGGGTAAGTTAAATATAGCGTCATCCAGTTTAGTAGAGGCCCAGGTTTCGCAGATACAGATACAGTCGGGGTTACTAGTAGAGGCAAGGGTTAACAGTTCATCGCGCTTATTGTACAGGTGCTGAGCATTGAAGGAGTAAATCATTAAACTTGAGTGGTAAGTAACGCTGGGGGTTTCGACGAGTTTAACGCAGGCGCGGCTCGCGAGGATTGACGCTGCGGTACCGGAATCGGGGCATTTGTAGAATAGGAAGTGATCTGACCTTGCCGAATACATAGCTCAGAATGACCCTGAGCTTTCAAGTGGCGGATTTCATCAACAAGGGCGCGATGATGATGACGTTGGGCGACAGTCAGTGGCGTCGCCAGGGGTTTATTGGAGGCGCTTGAGCCCCCTAAAAATTCTCTGAAGCCCCTACTAAAATTTCTTAAAAGCGCCCCCTTATATTTACCGAAAGCCTGTTCTATTCAGTTGGGGTGAATTGAAGTTTTTACTATATGAAAGTGAAATACACATAGAAACACTATTTTATATTTATATCATCTAGAGCGTATGTATACAGTCGTAACTGTCTATTTTCATGATTTTTCTATAGCCTCAATCACCTGCCTTCCGAAGCAAAGTGTAAAAAATAATTTCTCCCCGTCCTCTACCCACTAAAGTACGGAGGATCTTCGAATCGAATAATTGAAATTTTGCCATTAACTGCCCCCCCCCCTCAATTAAGCACGCCTACTAGTCACACTCGACTTTAGTCTAGTCCTGATATAGTCAATGTCAAGTTATATTCAAACTTTTTAACAGTAATAAAATTAATTTGCGTGATGCGAAAGCTTTTGTGATAAAACACGCGTTCAGTCCTTAATTACTTTTCCTTATTTTATTACTCTAATATTCGCCTTATAGACATGATGGTGTCATGATAAAAGTGATGTGTTATGAAAAATTGGAAACACAATACTTTAGGGAGGGCTTAAGCCCTCCCAAATTCGAAACCCTGGCGACGCCACTGGCGACAGTACGGTCGTGAGAGACGGGATAGGCAAAGTTACCAAGGTGGCGCCAATCCTGAACACATTGCAAAAAGTACTGGCGGTGACTCACTGACCGAAAGGAAAGGCGCATGGGGCGGGCCTGACCCAAGCGGAATGGGCCAATACGGGAGATGCGGGCGGAATTGTATTCAGTCGGTTTGAAGCCCATATCTTGAAAAATAGTACGGGCAAAGCTCATGTCTTCATGGGGATTGTCATTGTCAGGTACTTTGAATAGTAAAGCATTAAATTTCCTGGCGTTGAAGTCGTAGTCCCCTTGTACCCGAATCGACGGAGGTAGAGGTGGGAAACCTGGGCCCTGGGCAGGGAATGGTTGGGGGCCAGAGACCGAATGCGCCGAATGCGGAGGAGCGCCATGAGTAGTGCCACTATCGGTCGGTAACATAGTGGTAATAGGCGGAGCTTGATGAGTGGGTAGGTTACCAACTGGAGGCGTTTGATGATGCTTGAATGACAAGATGGGGCGAGCGGGAACGCCAGTAACCGGTATAGGCAGGTTACGATCCCATGAAAATTACATATTTCTTCCCTCAGGTACAAGCACCTACCGAAGTAGCTCATAGCAAATTAAGAGCCATTTGCGTAAAGAATTGTAATTTTACGCATAGTGTCGCTTTTACAGACCTGATAAAAAACTAATCTACTGGAATTTAAAAGCATTAAATAAAAAGAGCCAACGGCACGCAGTGTTCCCAGGTGGTCTCCCTCCCAAGTACTGACTGCGCTCGACGCTGCTTATCTTCGGTGATCGGACGAGAACCAGTGTATTCAGCGTGATATGGCCGTTGCCGACAAGTAGTGTTTCAAATTCCAATTTAAAACTGAACAGTTTAAACTATAGTAGGGGTGTAAGAGCCCTTAATTTTAAGTTTCGAGCCGAGCTCGGGCCTTGAAATTTTTCTTACCGACCTTCGAGCCGAGCTTTGATTTTTTTACCGAGCTCTCGAGCTTTCAGTTTTAGCCAAAAATCGGGTTTCGAGCCTTATCGAGCTTTCAAGTTAATGAAAAAAATAAAAATTATACCTAGAAAATATATATAAACGCTTCATTTTAAGCGCGGCACGTTAAATATTTGACCCCATTGCTTTACTAAGCCCGTATACCATATAGCGAAACTTTTATTCCAATCTCTGTGGGAAGAAGGTTTCTGAGATCAGGAAGGAACTAACCCAAGAAATAGCCAGGCAGTTCGAAATAATCAAAAAAATAAATTGTGTACAAATGCGCTCTTTTGGTCCAAAAATATTTTCTTGCAAAAGACGAGGAGTTCAAATTGAATTTAAAAAATTTATAACTGCTTAAACAATCTTAGCAATGTAAAAACCTTAACTATACACGTTTTTCGGCGAAAGTGTCGGCATCTAGGAGTGGCTAAGATACTCTCTGTTACTATCATAAAAAATTGTTTAAACTTTGATTAACACAGACTGGTAGAGATGTATTAAACAGAGAAATAGTCATGAGCTTAAATTAATTCCGACCTTACGGTTCCGTAAGTAATCTACTGGAATTTAAAAATATTAAATAAAAAGAGCCAACGGCACGCAGTGTTCCCAGGTGGTCTCCCTCCCAAGTACTGACTGCGCTCGACGCTGCTTAACTTCGGTGATCGGACGAGAACCGGTGTATTCAGCGTGATATGGCCGTTGCCGACAGAATTTGCTCAAAATTCCAATTTAAATCTAAACGAATAGTGTCAAACTATATAGAAGCCCTGCGCAAAAATATTATTCATTTGCTGCATTTAAAATAGTATAAATATCAAATTCCTTCCCCGAGTAACAACGACGCAATCCAAATTCATTGTGAGATGCGAAGAACGGCAAATTTGATTGCTGCAAATCGATGGTAGGTAGGATATGTGTGTTTGATTTTGTTTTATTTAAGGAAGTGGGCCGATCCCGGAGGTACTGCAATACCGGGCCAACCCGTGGCGGAGGTGGAGCAAGCCCCGAACTCTCCGCCGCCGTTCAAAAATAAGTTTAATATCTTGGGCCCCAATTAGGGCTCGGGGATCGGTTAACTATTATTCAAATAAATTAACATACAAAATTTGTAAAACGAAGATTATACAAAAGTATTTCGTCTCGATTTGTTTTAGAAAAAGGTAGAGTGATGCAATTATTAATCGTAAGTATTTTTTCCGAAAAACTAAAATTTTCAACATAATCAAAAGAATTTTACTCAAAAAAGTTTTTTTGCGATACGTTTTATTCGATTTCGAAAAAAAATTATGATCCATACGATTCTTGATACAAATGTGGTTTTGGTTTCATTTATCGATAAGTAATTGGACGAGTAACCGCCACTATAATTTTTTTACGATAAAATCTGATCTTTTTAAATTGTTTGAGCTCATTATTAACGAAAAAAAGCAAAGTTTTAATCACTGACAAATAATTGTATTAAAAAACCTGATAATGATATGAACTATCAATACCATTGTGATTGGCAATATTTTCAAAAGTATATAATACTTCTCTTCGAGAGAAGTGTACCACAAAGCGTGGTAACATAAGAACATTAAAAGCAACGTTACTAAACCGAATCACATACGCGATAAATAGTACCCTCATCACTACTCAATTAGCACTTGACTATTTCCTAAGGCGTGCACTGTTAAAAAATATTGTCCAAAATTGGATGTAAATGGATCCAAACGGCTGACTCTGAGACAGCACATTTTTTAATCTATTTTTGGATAACGTAACTAGTGTCCAAAAAGGGAGGGTCGAACGATAAGCCAGATTTGAAGCCTCATCCAAAATTCGATCCAGAATCATATATTAAGGGATCGATTATTACCCAGAAATGGTAAAGATATTATTCACACATCAATCAAACCCACATTGGACAAATTTCTAACCAATATAGGACTAAAATCAAACCCTCATTGGACAATTTCTAACCGATATTGGACTAATATCGAGCCCATATTGGTTTAATATCTAACCGACATTGGACAAATGTCGAACAATATTGGACTCATATGAAGCCAATATAGAGGCTAGATTTTTTTATTTCATCGAGTGATGATTGTTTTGGAAACGTTCTGTTCTCGACTTATTCATCTGTCTGTGTGTTTGTCTGCCTGTTGTTACACCCCAGGGGATCGCGTTCGTAGTTTCATAATCTGAACAAAAGGGTTCTCAATTTCCGGATCGTATTCACAGTTGACGGGTATCTGAAAAACTGTACTGACCACTATTCTATTAACTGTCATCAACAATCTAACTACACCATTTTAAGGTCTTTCAGACACTCGCGAAAGAGGCATACTCTAGGAAAAACGTCTCTTAAAACGATACAACTGGAAGTATAATAAGTAACTTCAGATAAAAATAATTAATATCATATAATTTTAATAAACTATTTGAGAAAACTTCTCTTAACTGAAAAATCTGTAGTCAAAGTTAATAAAAGACGAGTAACGAAGATTGGGTAAGAAGTCGATAGACTGGATTCAGTTAATAGTTTGTATTAAGCGAAAAATTGAGACATTACTCCACTGTATCATGAAACTCTTTCCAAAGTTAATATAGGATGAGTATTGATATCGTTAGTTAATAAAAACGGAATAGAGAAGTCGTTTTCAACTAAATGATCAAAATATGTATGTTTCGAGTGTGTCCTTCTGAAATATAGTTGGCGGTAGGGACGAGTGGATTTTTACTTCTCCTGAGAGACAGGCTTTGTACCTGACGTGTCTGTCTGTGTTTTGTTTTAACTTCTGCAATTGTTTATCAATAAAGAGAAATGATTGCATATCTAGGTAAATAGGTATGTTGGTGATCCTCAAATATTATTTCACTTCCCCTTTTTACTTTAACCCTTTTATATTACATTAACCCCTCTTTGTTCGAGTCTAGGGCGTTTATGTTGAGATAATATGGATGGGTTTCGAAGAAATCCATTTTTGAATACCTCGTCTGGCACTGCGTAAATCCAGCATTATCTATTATCCCCTTCTGATGTTACACATTAATTGTTGTTGCTTTTATCGTCATTTCGACGATACGGTAAGCGGTATCACGAGATCCCTATGGCGAAAATATCACAGATAGAGTCCACTAACGTAATAACTATGGCTTTTTGGAATTGGGTTTTATCGAAAAGATTGTAACAATAATTGAGTTTGGCGATCTGATCATAAATAACTGATACGGAGATAAGCGTATACATGTTAAATTCTAATAAAAAATATTAGTGACAATATTCCAGATGAAAGTCTACTTCAAAAAAATGATTTGCATATTTTTTACAAAGCTTAAATTACAAAATATTACGCTAAAAGTTAGACTTCAAAGCAAGTGGATTTTATAACATAAAATATTTTTAATTTAACCGAACGTAGAGTACGACCCTTTTTTCTACATAATTTTTTTTCGAAAATTTTCTCGATTGCATACATTTGTCGGTTAAAATCTTACTAACATTATTCAATCTCAAAAAATATCATCTAAAATTGTTGTATTGTTTAAACGAATAAACTTCTGAATAGTTTTCGATTATTTGTAGTTAATCGTATTTTCCGAAAAAATCGACCAAAAAACCCCGAGCCCTAGCCCCAATGGGACCCGTATCAGATATTAAGCTGATAAGAACAGATACTTAAAATAGTTTATTAAGTATGTCAAAAGAGTCAGGTTACATTTGGGATGCGTTTACAATTAGTTTAAATTATACGCAGAGCCCATAGTCATAAAAAATCTTAGCACAAAATTAAAATTAGAAACGGGCTACAGAAACCGTTGTCTTAAAGAAGGCACGTTTGGTTCTTAATTAAAATTTTTTAAAAATAGCATTATTAGAAGGGGAGTCTAAAAGTCTACTATGATGGCTTTATCTGCTACGCGTGCTACGGGTCTTTTGGGGTTGCACCAGTGGTTGTCGAAGCGCCATCTATCGTGGCGAAGGAAGTCAGCGTGCGCACGGTGTTCGAGCCTGATGCGGATGCGGTCGCTGATAATTTTAGCGTTGAGAATCTTTTTATCGAAGATGGCAGCATTGCGGGCTTTCCAGATCTGAAATTTAGTTTCCGTGAAGGTTATGTTGGCGACGTAGTTTAGCTCTAAAGGTACTGGCAATGGCGAATGGTACAGGGCAGCAGTCGACGAGATGAAGCGGCAGTTTAGGAACTTTTTGACCTTGTTCCAGCATAGAACTGCGTTAAGACACTGGTATAGCATGTGAATTAACGTTTCGTTTGATGGGCAGAAGGGACATTTCCTGGTGGTGGACATACTCCTGGTAAAGAGTATGTCGCGAGTCGGGACTGTTGTAATTTTAATTAGTCACGTGATAACTTACCAGATGTAACATTAGTATGTAATATGGCCACTAGGGGCACACGAGATAAAAGAGAGATGACCCGCATAGATCGGGTCACTCTTGAATGGACAGTCGGGGACTATAGCACAATAAAGTTTTTAAACTAACAATAAGTAGTTGTCACTAAACGGGAATACAACATGGTGATAGAGGTGGGATCGGAAAAGAACCTCTCCCTCTAGAGACTACACAAACTGCACGCGAAGTCGCGTACATCTCAAGCGACACTAACCCTAACCAGCAGACGAACCTGCAGACGACAGAAAGAGTTTCCGAACGCCGCCAACTCGGTGAACTCGCCACGGTAACATGACGTCATTGAAGAGTCCCGCGCAATTCGTGCCCGGTCAGGATCCCGCTTCTGCGTGGAAAGAATATAAGGACGGATACGAAATATACGCTATCGCAGCCAAACAAAATCAGGAATCCGTCGAGAGACCCCGTGGGACACCGAATCTATAACACTCTACACATCGCAGAGGTGGGCAATGATAGTACGGTAAAAGTAATAATGACTGCTTTCGACAACTATTACAAGCCTTACAAGAATCTCCTATATTCTCGATAAATATTTTTGACGACAACACAACACGAGACTCAAACGTTCGACGATTTTTTTACTGACCTGAGGGCCAAGGCCCAAGACTGTGAGCTTTCAACGCTGACGGATACTCTAACAATGACACTCATTGTCGTGGGGATTCGCGACGAAAAATTACGGAAAGAACTGTTAGCGAAGCCAAATCTAACCCTTAGCGCCGCAGTAACAATTTGCCAGGCTGAAGAAACATCAAGCATACAAGCAGGAATCATGGGATCAGCCAACAAGATCCAGATTAATCCTCCAGCAGCAGCACGGGTAGATGCCATGAGGCGGAAAAAATTCCAAAGATTTTCCGAGCGACAGAATAACCATGACCCATCAACACAACAACCTTATCACCAACAAACACGGGCACACCGGAACCATCAACCTAGGCGGAGTTACTACAATCCCCCTCAACCGCTACCTCGGGAAGAAAGCAACCGTTCACTACAGCAACGTACTCACCAAAATGCAAGTTGCCCCAATTGTGGGACTTTTCACATTGGACGGCCATGTCCCGCTCGTTATTCAGAATGCCTAGCCTGCCACAACAAAGAACACTGGTGTGTCAAATGCAGGAATACACACGCACTTTTTGAAACACATCCGAATCAAACCGAATACGGAATTACTGACGTACTGGAGGAAGTTCAAGATGATGATGCCGAAACTCTAGACACGAATCCTAGCGACAACTACGAGCAACTAGCCTACCTCAGCTATGGCCTGACCCTTCACACCAACCAGCCAATTCCCACGCCTAAGGAATACAAAGACAAAGAGGACGAGATCTTCGATCAACTATACCTCCTCGACCAATTGACGACTTTCAAGCTGGACACGGGCTCGCAGGTCAATATTATCTCAAAAACCATGTTCGACTCAATACCATTACGGTTTCCGCTTCGGCATCCTACACATACGGTCACGGCATATGCTGGCCACACTGTACCAATCATCGGCATCGTAGATCTACACTGCACTTCCCATGCTGCAGCTGGAATATTCCCGTTCTACGTCTCAGCCGAAGAACGCACCCCCATATTAGGCGCCGCAGCCTCACTCCAATTGGGACTCATAGAACATCATAGTCAACCGATAGGACCTCCACCGCGAAAGATCAATGCCATGCACACTACTACGCACGCTGTTTCCTCATCAGGACTCACGATGATTTCCCCGGAACAACTTATCCAACAATACCATACGGTTTTCGGAGAAATCGGGAAAATACCAGGAACTTACTCGATACAACTGCAGCAGGGGGCAGTACCCTCCATCGCGCCGGCACACAAGATCCCAATTGCCTTTCAAACACCAGTAAGGAAGGAACTGGATAGACTTTTACAAAATGGCGTCATAGTCCCAGTTTGGGAAGCAGTCGACTGGGTCCATCCGATGGTTGTAGTTCCAAAAGCGGGGGACGAAGTAGGAATCTGCCTGGATCCCAGAAGATTAAACAAGGTCATAAAAAGGACACCCTACTCGGTTCCCACCTCGCAAGAAATCTTCGCAACTTTGAATGGAACAAAAGTCTTCACAGTTCTGAACGTTCAAAGCGCCTTCTGTCAAATCGAGCTAGACGAGCCCAGCTCAAAACTATGCACAATTGCGACACCCGAGGGTCAATACCGATTCCTACGACTACCTATGGGGATTGCCACCAGGTCTGAGGCTTGCCAGGCTGCATTACAACGAATATACCCCAAATCAGAATTTCCGGAGATACATATCTCCCAGGACGACTTCCTAATCGCTACCAAGGACATGGAATCCCACAAAGTCGTGCTCAAAAGAATCCTAGAGAAAGCCCTGCAAACAGGGCTCCGCTTCAGCAGGAAGAAACTTCAATTAGCCCTCTCGGAAACTACATACATAGGACACACTCTGACACCGGCAGGGATTCGGGCCATCACTTCACCGCCACCACTAAGTGATAAACCTGCATTGCAAACCCTTTTGGGCATGATCCGTGACACGCATTCTCCGACCCGTGACACGCGTTCTCCGACCCGTGACACGCGTTCTCCGACCCGTGACACGCGTTCTCCGACCCGTGACACGCGTTCTCCGACCCGTGACACGCGTTCTCCGACCCGTGACACGCGTTCTCCGACCGGTGACAGACAACGCCGACCAGGAACCCGCAATAACAAATTCCCATCTCAACCTTTCAACATATGCAAAATTTATAAATCCATGGCCAAGACGACAGCAGCTACACCAACACAAACACCACGGGAAAACATTCAACAAGAATTGGATCAGGAACCACAACAGGCGGGGACAGTAGAAACCAGGAACTCCATAAGCCACGACACGCTACAACCTACAAGAGAAGCTGATCCGACGAAGGACTTTACAATCCACGACAAAATCCAAAAACCAGACAAGCTTCTTCCACCTGCTTTTCCAACAACACGCGCATCGGGACCTGCAAACGATCCACCTTTCAACACATGGAAAATTTCTAAATCCATGGCCAAGACAACAGCAGCTACATCAACACAAACACCACGGGAAAACATTCAACAAGAATTGGACCGAGAATCACTATTACAACAGGCGGGGTCAGTAGAAACCAGGAACTCCATAAGCGACGACACACTACAACCGACGAGAGAAGCTGATCCGACGAAGGATTTTACAATCCACGATAAAATCCAAAAACCAGACAAGCCTCTTCCACCAGCTTTTCCAACAACACGCGCTAACGATCCTGCAAGACAACTCAACAATGTGCGACTCCAGAGACACACTATGAGAAGCAGACGTATAACGTTTCCACCTACGCGCTTTAAAGATTACACGCAAGAAACACTAGACGATAGTACTTTTCATTGTAATTAGATTTTAAATATTTAAAAAAAAAAGGAAGATGTTGTAATTTTAATTAGTCACGTGATAACTTACCAGATGTAAGATTAGTATGTAATATGGCCACTAGGGGCACACGAGATAAAAGAGAGATGACCCGCATAGATCGGGTCACTCTTGAATGGACAGTCGGGGACTATAGCACAATAAAGAATTTAAATTAACCAATAAGTCGTTGTCATTAAACGGGAACACAACAGGGACAACGTCATGTACTACCTTATACTGGAAGTCGCGTCGGGAGCCCTCTAGGTAGCCGAGAGACGCACGATTAAATATCTGGTCCCATTTCAAGTGCGGCAAGAGTGCCACAGCTCGTGGGCGGTCCTTTTTGGCAAGGGTCTGTCGCAGTTTTTGGTTGGAGGCTTTGAGGAAGTCTTCGGGTTTCTGGAGAACTCTCTGGATCAGGATGGCCGTGGTTTTGATGTCGTTATAATTTTCGTGCGTAGGATATTCCATTCCTGGTGAAAGATAGTTTTAAAGGCCGTAGACATATGATATTCGATTGTTTCCGACACGGCATGATCTCGATCTCTGATAGCCGTTAGGACCCTTGATAATGCCAAAGACTGGATTTCTGTTTTCACGTTTGGCACACCGAGTCCCCCTCTGGACGTGGGAGGATACAGAGTTTCCCTTGAGATGAGTTCTTGCTTATCATTCCAGATAAACTTGAATATCATTTTCTGTAGGTCTTTCCGGATGTTGTCGGGGAAGCGGACTAGCGGGACAGGACAGGTAAGCCTCGGTACCGCCACTTGATTGACCAACTGAATCCTTCCCCTGAAGGACAATCCAATGTCGTCCCACGGCAGGAAAGCCTCCCGAAAATTGCTTGTAAACCGCTCCACGTTAGAATTGTGGACTCCATAGTTATCGAAAAGGATTCCCAGGATCTTTATCGGGCCGGGCGTGGGGATTAGAGGTGGGTCCGGACCTAGAGCGTCGTCGTGGTTTCCGCCGATCAGCATTAGTTTAGATTTGGTCGTGTTGATTATACTTCCTGAGGCTGCGCAGTACTTGTCGACTTCAATCAGGGCCGCTTTGACGGAGTCCATGTCTTTTAATAGTGCGTTAACGTCATCCGCGTGGGCGACATACTTCGGGATTGCAAGCGTGCTTATCAAGCCTTTGGGGGCTAGTGGGTGGATGACTTGATTTTCCATGATAACCTGCAAGAGTACTTCCAGGGATAAGCAGAAGAGGACCGGGGATAGAGGACACCCCTGACGAACGCCCTTGCCGACTTGAAATCCGGTTGTAAGATTGCCATTTATGAGGATGCTGCTGGTGTTGTCATGGTAAATCCCTTTGACCAGATTAATGAAGCTGTCGCCCATATTATATAGTTGAAGGCACTTGAACAGAAAATCATGGCTCAGCCTATCGAAGGCCTTATTGAAGTCGAGGGACAGCATATAGCCGGGGTTCTTCTTTTCGACTGCCTGGGTGATTGCGTCTCGAAGGAAGAGAAGGTTCCTCATCGGTACGCGGCCCTTGACACCACATGATTGACCCTTGCCGATGAGCGAGTTAGTAACTTTAGTGAGCCGCATTTCTAAAACTTTGGCGTAGATTTTACGGTCAAAGTCCAAAAGGGTTATTGGTCTCCATGAATTCACCTCCGCCTTCTTCGTTTCGTCTTTACAGATGAGGGTAACGATCCCTTTCCTCATAGAAGCTGGCGTGGAACCGGACTCACGGATTTCGTTGAACAGAGATGTTACCACCGAGCCAAGGACTTCCCAAAATGATGAGTAAAAGGCTGATGTTAGCCCGTCAGGTCCAGGGGCTTTTCTTTTTTTTGACATTAAAGCCGTCATCAGGCCTTATCTAAGGGAGCTACCGCTCCCTTAGAATGTATGAAAAAGAGAATAGTTGTCAGCTTAAAAAAAATCGAACCTCTCGGTCCCGTAAAAACTAAATATTTCTTCGCACATATCAAGTAAAAAGAGCCAACGGCACGCAGTGTTCCCAGGTGGTCTCCCTCCCAAGTACTGACTGCGCACGACGCTGCTTAACTTCGGTGATCGGACGAGAACCGGTGTATTCAGCGTGATATGGCCGTTGCCGACAAGTAGTGTTTCAAAATCCAATTTAAAACTAAACAGTTTAAACTATAGTAGGGGTGTAAGAGCCCTTAATTTTAAGTTTCGAGCCGAGCTCGGGCCTTGAAATTTTTCTTACCGACCTTCGAGCCGAGCTTTGATTTTTTTACCGAGCTCTCGAGCTTTCAGGTTTAGCCAAAAATCGGGTTTCGAGCCTTATCGAGCTTTCAAGTTAGTGAAAAAAATAAAAATTATACCTAGAAAATATATATAAACGCTTCATTTTAAGCGCGGCACGTTAAATATTTGACCCCATCGGTTTACTAAGCCCGTATACCATATAGCGAAACTTTTATTCCAATCTCTGTGGGAAGAAGGTTTCTGAGATCAGGAACTAACCCAAGAAATAGCCAGGCAGTTCGAAATAATCAAAAAATAAATTGTGTACAAATGCGCCCTTTTGGTCCAAAAATATTTTCTTGCAAAAGACGAGGAGTTCAAATTGAATTTAAAAAATTTATAACTCCTTAAACAATCTTAGCAATGTAAAAACCTTGAATATACACGTTTTTCGGCGAAAGTGTCGGCATCTAGGAGTGGCTAAGATACTCTCTGTTACTATCATAAAAAATCAATAAAAAATTTGTTTAAACTTTGAATAACACAGACTGGTAGAGATGTATTAAACAGAGAAATAGTCATGAGCTTAAATTAATTCCGACCTTACGGTTCCGTAAGTAATCTACTGGAATTTAAAAATATTAAATAAAAAGAGCCAACGGCACGCAGTGTTCCCAGGTGGTCTCCCTCCCAAGTACTGACTGCGCTCGACGCTGCTAAACTTCGGTGATCGGACGAGAACCGGTGTATTCAGCGTGATATGGCCGTTGCCGACAGAATTTGCTCAAAATTCCAATTTAAAACTAAACGAATAGTGTCAAACTATATAGAAGCCCTGCGCAAAAATATTATTCATTTGCTGCATTTAAAATAGTATAAATATCAAATTCCTTCCCCGAGTAACAACGACGCAATCCAAATTCATTGTGAGATGCGAAGAACGGCAAATTTGATTGCTGCAAATCGATGGTAGGTAGGATATGTGTGTTTGATTTTGGTTTATTTAAGGAAGTGGGCCGATCCCGGAGGTACTGCAATACCGGGCCAACCCGTGGCGGAGGTGGAGCAAGCCCCGAACTCTCCGCCGCCGTTCAAAAATAAGTTTAATATCTTGGGCCCCAATGGGACCCGTATCAGATATTAAGCTGATAAGAACAGATAAGTCAAAACAAATGGCGTTACAACTCTACGCTTTGTTAGGTTTTATGATTAAGTTAAGAGTGTAGAGAGCTCTTTAAAGACATTATAAAATTAAAACTATAAAAGTCATCGTTTAGAGAGTAAAATTTCTAATAAATATTAAAATAATAAAATAAGTTTTGGCTTCTCATTTGGCACAACAATTTTTTGGATTACATGGCATTTTTCTGAACACCATTTGGATGTGTAGTCTTGATCTGTTAGACGTTGGATATCGTAATGAGCTCTACTTAGTATATTGCTTCGTAGGCGTTCCCTGACAATATTGGCCGTCTCGAATTTGTGGTCGAAGAGCATTCGGTTGCGGGTCTTCCAGATCTGGAACTTCATTTCACTAAGAATGAGATTGAAAGCGTAAAAGTAATTCATCCGCTGAAATTAAAAATAAACTACTGGATTTGAAAACATCTACTGGAATTAAAAAAAAATGATCTAGTGGAACTTTTCAAAAAATATTCAGTTATTTGAAAACAATCGCAGAATAATCGATTATCATAAACCATAGTCGGATCTCTCAAAAAAACGGGATTAGCCCGTCCTTTTTTTGGATCACGTGAAAATTAAAATGGTCAAATTTCTACCGCAGATGCCTATGAAATTTACCCAAGTTTCAAAGTCTTGTATATAAATGGTTTTTCGGCGAAAGTGTCGCCATCTAGTAGTGCCTAAAATACAAACTTCTAAAATCGTGAAAAATCAATAAAACAAAGAGGTAAAAGTAACACAGACCAGTACATACAACGTTACGATCCCATGAAAATTACATATTTCGTCCCACAGATACAAGCACCTACCGAAGTAGCTCATAGCAAATTAAGAGCCATTTGCGTAAACAATTGTAAAGGAATGCATAGCCTCGCTTTTCCAGACCTGATAAAAAACTAATCTACTGGAATTTAAAAGCATTAAATAAAAAGAGCCAACGGCACGCAGTGTTCCCAGGTGGTCTCCCTCCCAAGTACTGACTGCGCTCGACGCTGCTTAACTTCGGTGATCGGACGAGAACCGGTGTATTCAGCGTGATATGGCCGTTGCCGATGAAAGGAATCCCAAATTCAAATTTAAAACTAAACAGTTTAAACTATAGTAGGAGTGTAAGAGCCCTTAATTTTAAGTTTCGAGCCGAGCTCGGGCCTTGAAAATTTTTTCTTACCGAGCTTCGAGCCGAGCTTTGATTTTTTTACCGAGCTCTCGAGCTTTCAGGTTTAGCCAAAAATCGGGTTTCGAGCCTTATCGAGCTTTCAAGTTAATGAAAAAAATAAAAATTATACCTAGAAAATATATATAAACGCTTCATTTTAGGCGCGGCACGTTAAATATTTGACCCCATTGGTTTACTAAGCCCGTATACCATATAGCGAAACTTTTATTCCAATCTCTGTGGGAAGAATGTTTCTGAGATCAGGAACTAACCCAAGAAATAGCCAGGCAGTTCGAAATAATCAAAAAAATAAATTGTGTACAAATGCGCTCTTTTGGTCCAAAAATATTTTCTCGCAAAAGACGAGGAGTTCAAATTGAATTTAAAAAATTTATAACTGCTTAAACAATCTTAGCAATGTAAAAACCTTGACTATACACGTTTTTCGGCGAAAGTGTCGGCATCTAGGAGTGGCTAAGATACTCTCTGTTACTATCATAAAAAATTGTTTAAACTTTGAATAACACAGACTGGTAGAGATGTATTAAACAGAGAAATAGTCATGAGCTTAAATTAATTCCGACCTTACGGTTCCGTAAGTAATCTACTGGAATTTAAAAATATTAAATAAAAAGAGCCAACGGCACGCAGTGTTCCCAGGTGGTCTCCCTCCCAAGTACTGACTGCGCTCGACGCTGCTTAACTTCGGTGATCGGACGAGAACCGGTGTATTCAGCGTGATATGGCCGTTGCCGATGAAAGGAATCCCAAATTCAAATTTAAAACTAAACAGTTTAAACTATAGTAGGGGTGTAAGAGCCCTTAATTTTAAGTTTCGAGCCGACCTCGGGCCTTGAAAATTTTTTCTTACCGAGCTTCGAGCCGAGCTTTGATTTTTTTACAGAGCTCTCGAGCTTTCAGGTTTAGCCAAAAATCGGGTTTCGAGCCTTATCGAGCTTTCAAGTTAGTGAAAAAAATAAAAATTATACCTAGAAAATATATATAAACGCTTCATTTTAAGCGCGGCACGTTAAATATTTGACCCCATCGGTTTACTAAGCCCGTATACCATATAGCGAAACTTTTATTCCAATCTCTGTGGGAAGAAGGTTTCTGAGATCAGGAAGGAACTAACCCAAGAAATAGCCAGGCAGTTCGAAATAATCAAAAAAATAAATTGTGTACAAATGCGCTCTTTTGGTCCAAAAATATTTTCTTGCAAAAGACGAGGAGTTAAAATTGAATTTAAAAAATTTATAACTGCTTAAACAATCTTAGCAATGTAAAAACCTTAACTATACACGTTTTTCGGCGAAAGTGTCGGCATCTAGGAGTGGCTAAGATACTCTCTGTTACTATCATAAAAAATTGTTTAAACTTTGATTAACACAGACTGGTAGAGATGTATTAAACAGAGAAATAGTCATGAGCTTAAATTAATTCCGACCTTACGGTTCCGTAAGTAATCTACTGGAATTTAAAAATATTAAATAAAAAGAGCCAACGGCACGCAGTGTTCCCAGGTGGTCTCCCTCCCAAGTACTGACTGCGCTCGACGCTGCTAAACTTCGGTGATCGGACGAGAACCGGTGTATTCAGCGTGATATGGCCGTTGCCGACAGAATTTGCTCAAAATTCCAATTTAAAACTAAACGAATAGTGTCAAACTATATAGAAGCCCTGCGCAAAAATATTATTCATTTGCTGCATTTAAAATAGTATAAATATCAAATTCCTTCCCCGAGTAACAACGACGCAATCCAAATTCATTGTGAGATGCGAAGAACGGCAAATTTGATTGCTGCAAATCGATGGTAGTTAGGATATGTGTGTTTGATTTTGTTATTTTGTCGCCATCTATGATGGAGAAAAAATATTACGGAGACATAAAAGACATAAAAACGGAAGATTAGCTCCGCCTTCGTCGTCAGCTCCGCCTTCGTCGTCGTCTCGCCTTCGCTCTCTTTAAACTACTCCAGAGCAATGAGATAGAATATATATATGAAACCTAGAGTCACAACGTGAGATCTCGAGATCGACGTTTCGCAATACACCTTTTATCGAGCATGAATCTTTATCAAATACGGGTGGCGCCACCCTAAGAACTTTTTTTATTAACGTCTGCTGCTATAATCTGTGTAACAAGCTGTCAAGATAGTTTTTAAACGTGTTAAATAAAATACGCATACGCGAGTATTTGAATTGTAACTCTATCTCATAGAGATCTAACTCATTGCTCCAGAGCCGCATTGTAGCCGTAACAGGCTGAGAAATAAGGATTTTTTTTGCTGAGCGCGTGATTGAGTTGGCTTCGTTTGATTTTTGCACATAACGAGTTCTAAAGCCTTCCGTTAACGGTAATCAAACTTAATTTTCAGTGATTTAAACTATTTTTCGTGTTATCGCCGTCTTTTGGTTTTACCTACTGGCAGCGTTTTGCCATAGGTCTTGGAAAAGCTCGTATTGTTTGTTCCTCGGGACTCATGACGGGGCTTTTCTATAACTGTGTTTGAGACCTTACTAAAAAAACCTCCACTCTCATGTTTTCGCTGTTATTCTTTGAATTTCGGTAATTAAACGTGCGGACTCGACATTTTTTGTTGCTCACTGCATTCCGCTAACGGTGTTTAATTTTTTAATTCGGTTTCATCGTTATTTTTAATTCGGTTTCATCGTTATTTGGCTCATTTTCGCCGAAAGTGACGCTGTAACGCCGACGGGGATATTGCCTAGTCCTTGTCTCAGACCGTCCTAAAAAGTTTAAAATTCATCATGCCGTCTGCTAAACACTATGATCTCATTTAAATTGTGCAGAAACGTGTTTTAAACTAATATGGGTCATTCCAAGGACACGTGTCTTTTGTGTGACCTCTTTATGTTCGGCTCCCTGTCATTGTAGCCGTAACAGGCTGAGAAATAAGGATTTTTTGGGGTTTGTTGTATCTCGGCTTTTGTTGAGGAGATATTCTTTATACGATTTCAATATTAATTAGCAATGTTACTGTATATAAATAAGGCATTAATTATACAGTGCCTAAATGTAGTTTTTGTAATAATTATCCTTTGCTATTATATCAATATGGAGTTCATTATACATTGCTAAAATACATTAGAAAGCGCGACAAAATTGTAAGGGTTTACTTGTAACCTCTTGTTTTATTTAAGGAAGTGGGCCGATCCCGGAGGTACTGCAATACCGGGCCAACCCGTGGCGGAGGTGGAGCAAGCCCCGAACTCTCCGCCGCCGTTCAAAAATAAGTTTAATATCTTGGGCCCCAATGGGACCCGTATCAGATATTAAGCTGATAAGAACAGATAAGTCAAACAAATGGCGTTTACGTTTTGTTAGGTTTTATGATTAAGTTAAGAGTGTAGAGAGCTCTTTAAAAACATTATAAAATTACAAGTTGGGAAAACCAAAATATTACCTCTCCGAGTCAAGACGACTACTTACAAACTTATTTACCCAGATATGGAAATGTTTCTTAAGTTAAAATTTATGAAATATTAAAGCAGTATACAAAGCATAGCAAATTTACTGTAAATTAGACGACATTTTACATCCAATAATGATATACTTGTACACATTAAAATCATCCGATGGGGGAAAAACGGGAAATGAAGAGATAAAACTTTGGAGGGATATTACCTTTACGTGTTTGTAAAGGCCCAATTTTCTACTCCTCAACTGTATGCCCTCTACGTTCAAAGCCATATTCACAACAGAGTTGGCATGTAAACACTATCCTCTCGTTTCACCTCAACGATTTTCTTAGTTTAACAACATGACTTAACGTTACATAACACCAAAGCTTATTTGTGGCTACACACACTGAAAGTAAATGCGTACCATAAAAAGCATGAAAACACGAAGCTATTATCCGATTACGATCAGACCTTTCACTGGTCTGGGCTGCGTTCAGCAGAGCTCACCAAAAAAGACAGCGGATTTTGGAAATGTTTACCGGTGAGCTCTATCGTAATAGCTTTTCTCCGGTCATCGGCGTTTTATAAATGACGCTAGGGCAATAAAGCGTGCAAGGTACCAAGGCTTAACAAAAATTGTAGGATAACATATTTATAGAGATAGATAACAACTTTTATAATTAAAATTAGAAAATAACATATCTCTTAAAATTCTCGCGTGATCAACTGGTTTCACGCCAATTAAATAGCTATAGTCCCATAAAGTTATTTGTATTAATTCCTCCATGGTTTTTTCGCCAAACTGAGAACTACGCGTTTTACGTCACGTTATCCAAAAAGCCGACTATTTTCTTTGAAGACCGCGCTAGCTCAGCGCTAAGCACCGTGACGTCAAAATTCAAAAACAAAATCCCGTTATGTAGGACACTGTAAGCAGCGCTGGACTCTGCTGAACGCGGCCCAGATTTCCACCATGATTATAAAATCTAAGCCTAATTATTTAACAGTGTATTTAACTTTCGGCTAACTCTGAACCGTTAATGTCTCTGCATACAGAAACGAAAACCAAACCCAAACGTTTACTTTTTGGTTCACTAGGCCTATTGACAAACAAAAGTTCATTTGACCAACATAGCAGCGTTGCGCTTGTATTCACGTTAGGAAGGATTATGCTATAAACAGGTGTAGTATAGCTTAAGTAATATATAAACATCCATTTTAAATAATAATATTAAAAAAAATCTTTGGAATATCAAAATGAAACGGAGCTTTAAAGCTGCAAAAGTACTAAATGCATCATAATTACGAAAAATATTTCCACATATTCATTTTATATTATGGAAAACGGGAATATTAAGGTTCTGAAGGATTTCTTTACACATCAAAACAAAACGAACTTCTAACGCAGCGCACTAGTGTTACAACGGACGGACACATATAGACAAACACATAGACTGCTGTTTTACCCTTTCCGTATTAATTTTGAGTTGAGAGACATGATTATCTTAAATATTAAAATAAATATAATTAATATTAAATATTTTCTTCGATAGTTGTTCGCCTTATTGAGCGTTACATCGTTTTGAAAAAGAACAATTAAACATTCTTGAGAGACTTGATTAATATTGGCGTTTGAAATGAAGCATACGCCGGTTGCTTCGCCTTCATCAAATAGGTAGTATATAAGGGTGTCGAATCGCAGCTATGGATAAGAACAGCGCAATTGCGTGAACCTTTGGTGGAAGCCCCACCATTGGGAGGCCGGACGTTTCTCGTAACCCTGGCCGATCGCCGCGTATGTCTTAACCTTAAGGAGTAGAAGCCAGGTGTACAGACTGGTGTCCATGTGGGATGGACAAAAACAAAGACCAGAAGATGGTGGTGTTAGAAGCCAGGTGTACAGACTGGTGTCCGTGTGGGATGGACAAAAACAAAGACCAGAAGATGGTGGTGTTAGAAGCCAGGTGTACAGACTGGTGTCCGTGTGGGATGGACAAAAACAAAGACCAGAAGATGGTGGTGTTAGATGCCAGGTGTACAAACTGGTGTCCATGTGGGATGGACAAAAACAAAGACCAGAAAATGATGGTGATAGAAGCCAGTAAGTACAGACTGGTGTCTATGTGGAATGGAGAAAGACCACAAAATGGTGGTGTTTGAAGCTAATAAGTACAGATTGGTATTCATGTAGAATAGACAATTGACTAGTCAGATGAAGTAATAGTGGCCAGTTGATTTGTGGATAGATTCAAGTTTTGAAATTTCCGGGAACTGTGAATACGGTCCGGAAATAGCGAACACATTTGCTTCAATTCGGAAACTGCGAACACGGTCCCCTGGGGTGTAAGTCAATAACAACAGACAGACACACACACACACACCCCAACACACACACACACAGACACGTCGAAATTAGAACCTCTCCGTGACATACGTCACTCGGAGAGGTAAAAACTATAAAAGTCATCGTTTAGAGAGTAAAATTTCTAATAAATATTAAAATAATAAAATAAGTTTTGGCTTCTCATTTGGCAAAACAATTTTTGGATTACATGGCATTTTTCTGAACACCATTTGGATGTGTAGTCTTGATCTGTTAGACGTTGGATATCGTAATGAGCTCTACTTAGTATATTGCTTCGTAGGCGTTCCCTGACAATATTGGCCGTCTCGAATTTGTGGTCGAAGAGCATTCGGTTGCGGGTCTTCCAGATCTGGAACTTCATTTCACTAAGAATGAGATTGAAAGCGTAAAAGTAATTCATCCGCTGAAATTAAAAATAAACTACTGGATTTGAAAACAGCTACTGGAATTAAAAAAAAATAATCTAGTGGAACTTTTCAAAAAATATTCAGTTATTTGAAAACAATCGCAGAATAATCGATTATCATAAACCATAGTCGGATCTTTCAAAAAAACAGGATTAGCCCGTCCTTTTTTTGGATCACGTGAAAATTAAAATGGTCAAATTTCTACCGCAGATGCCTATGAAATTTACCCAAGTTTCAAAGTCTTGTATATAAATGTTTTTTCGGCGAAAGTGTCGCCATCTAGTAGTGCCTAAAATACAAACTTCTAAAATCGTGAAAAATCAATAAAACAAAGAGGTAAAAGTAACACAGACCAGTACATACAACGTTACGATCCCATGAAAATTACATATTTCGTCCCACAGATACAAGCACCTACCGAAGTAGCTCATAGCAAATTAAGAGCCATTTGCGTAAACAATTGTAAAGGAATGCATAGCCTCGCTTTTCCAGACCTGATAAAAAACTAATCAACTGGAATTTAAAAGCATTACATAAAAAGAGCCAACGGCACGCAGTGTTCCCAGGTGGTCTCCCTCCCAAGTACTGACTGCGCTCGACGCTGCTTAACTTCGGTGATCGGACGAGAACCGGTGTATTCAGCGTGATATGGCCGTTGCCGATGAAAGGAATCCCAAATTCAAATTTAAAACTAAACAGTTTAAACTATAGTAGGAGTGTAAGAGCCCTTAATTTTAAGTTTCGAGCCGACCTCGGGCCTTGAAAATGTTTTCTTACCGAGCTTCGAGCCGAGCTTTGATTTTTTTACCGAGCTCTCGAGCTTTCAGGTTTAGCCAAAAATCGGGTTTCGAGCCTTATCGAGCTTTCAAGTTAATGAAAAAATAAAAATTATACCTAGAAAATATATATAAACGCTTCATTTTAGGCGCGGCACGTTAAATATTTGACCCCATTGGTTTACTAAGCCCGTATACCATATAGCGAAACTTTTATTCCAATCTCTGTGGGAAGAAGGTTTCTGAGATCAGGAACTAACCCAAGAAATAGCCAGGCAGTTCGAAATAATCAAAAAATAAATTGTGTACAAATGCGCTCTTTTGGTCCAAAAATATTTTCTTGCAAAAGACGAGGAGTTCAAATTGAATTTAAAAAATTTATAACTGCTTAAACAATCTTAGCAATGTAAAAACCTTAACTATACACGTTTTTCGGCGAAAGTGTCGGCATCTAGGAGTGGCTAAGATACTCTCTGTTACTATCATAAAAAATTGTTTAAACTTTGAATAACACAGACTGGTAGAGATGTATTAAACAGAGAAATAGTCATGAGCTTAAATTAATTCCGACCTTACGGTTTCGTAAGTAATCTACTGGAATTTAAAAATATTAAATAAAAAGAGCCAACGGCACGCAGTGTTCCCAGGTGGTCTCCCTCCCAAGTACTGACTGCGCTCGACGCTGCTTAACTTCGGTGATCGGACGAGAACCGGTGTATTCAGCGTGATATGGCCGTTGCCGACAGATTTCGCTCAAAATTCCAATTTAAAACTAAACGAATAGTGTCAAACTATATAGAAGCCCTGCGCAAAAATATTATTCATATGCTGCATTTAAAATAGTATAAATATCAAATTCCTTCCCCGAGTAACAACGACGCAATCCAAATTCATTGTGAGATGCGAAGAACGGCAAATTTGATTGCTGCAAATCGATGGTAGTTAGGATATGTGTGTTTGATTTTGTTTTAGTTAAGGAAGTGGGCCGATCCCGGAGGTACTGCAATACCGGGCCAACCCGTGGCGGAGGTGGAGCAAGCCCCGAACTCTCCGCCGCCGTTCAAAAATAAGTTTAATATCTTGGGCCCCAATGGGACCCGTATCAGATATTAAGCTGATAAGAACAGATAAGTCAAAACAAATGGCGTTACAACTCTACGCTTTGTTAGGTTTTATGATTAAGTTAAGAGTGTAGAGAGCTCTTTAAAGACATTATAAAATTAAAACTATAAAAGTCATCGTTTAGAGAGTAAAATTTCTAATAAATATTAAAATAATAAAATAAGTTTTGGCTTCTCATTTGGCACAACAATTTTTTGGATTACATGGCATTTTTCTGAACACCATTTGGATGTGTAGTCTTGATCTGTTAGACGTTGGATATCGTAATGAGCTCTACTTAGTATATTGCTTCGTAGGCGTTCCCTGACAATATTGGCCGTCTCGAATTTGTGGTCGAAGAGCATTCGGTTGCGGGTCTTCCAGATCTGGAACTTCATTTCACTAAGAATGAGATTGAAAGCGTAAAAGTAATTCATCCGCTGAAATTAAAAATAAACTACTGGATTTGAAAACATCTACTGGAATTAAAAAAAAAATGATCTAGTGGAACTTTTCAAAAAATATTCAGTTATTTGAAAACAATCGCAGAATAATCGATTATCATAAACCATAGTCGGATCTCTCAAAAAAACGGGATTAGCCCGTCCTTTTTTTGGATCACGTGAAAATTAAAATGGTCAAATTTCTACCGCAGATGCCTATGAAATTTACCCAAGTTTCAAAGTCTTGTATATAAATGGTTTTTCGGCGAAAGTGTCGCCATCTAGTAGTGCCTAAAATACAAACTTCTAAAATCGTGAAAAATCAATAAAACAAAGAGGTAAAAGTAACACAGACCAGTACATACAACGTTACGATCCCATGAAAATGACATATTTCGTCCCACAGATACAAGCACCTACCGAAGTAGCTCATAGCAAATTAAGAGCCATTTGCGTAAACAATTGTAAAGGAATGCATAGCCTCGCTTTTCCAGACCTGATAAAAAACTAATCAACTGGAATTTAAATGCATTAAATAAAAAGAGCCAACGGCACGCAGTGTTCCCAGGTGGTCTCCCTCCCAAGTACTGACTGCGCTCGACGCTGCTTAACTTCGGTGATCGGACGAGAACCGGTGTATTCAGCGTGATATGGCCGTTGCCGATGAAAGGAATCCCAAATTCAAATTTAAAACTAAACAGTTTAAACTATAGTAGGGGTGTAAGAGCCCTTAATTTTAAGTTTCGAGCCGACCTCGGGCCTTGAAAATTTTTTCTTACCGAGCTTCGAGCCGAGCTTTGATTTTTTTACAGAGCTCTCGAGCTTTCAGGTTTAGCCAAAAATCGGGTTTCGAGCCTTATCGAGCTTTCAAGTTAGTGAAAAAAATAACTGAATTTATTTGCGACCCCAGTGATATCATGAGACTCCTCTTAAGTTTAGACGCAAATCAATCGCCAGGTTCTGATGGTATTCACCCTAACCTTCTAAAAACCCTAGCACCACGTTTAGGCTTACCGCTCTACCTTCTTATAGCGCGTTCCTTTTCCTCGTGTTTCATACCCACTACCTGGAAGGAAGCTAATATAACTCCTATCCATAAGAAAGGGTCGAGAGCTGATCCTAATTCTAGAGGGCCGGTAGGCCCTTCTAGATAAGATCCCACACCCTCCCGTAATGTTAAATGAAAATTCACAGATTTTCGCCGATTTTCCCATAGGAATAACATGGGGTTTTTGGTGCTCCTGTACATCGAATCATTTAAAAACTACATGCAAATTAGCTTTCGGAATACATTTAAATTAACAAGTAACTATTCAAGGTGTGCCTTTTTCAAGTTTCACCAAATTTAATTAAGTCTAAGTATGTTAATTTAATTAAAAACGTAAGTACCTCAAAAGATTATTCTACAGCAGACGACGCTAATTGTTCGTTACCCTACAGTAGACGACGCTAATTTGCCATTTCGCCGCCTTGAAACTTTAACTTGATATTTTTCAATAAATATAACACTATATTTATTAAAAACTTCTCTGGCGGGTCTAATTTTCGTTTAATTATGTGTCTCGGTTGAAATTCTATACTTAAGATACCTTTTTAATTTATATTTTAGATGTTAGTTTCGACCAAGGCTTAAGTTGCCTTACTTAGGCCATGGATTTATAATAGAAGCTTACGCTTCATGGATATTTCCCTGTAGCCTTCAGTAAGGCATTTTGATTTTAAACACATTTATGTCACAAAAATTCGCGCGGGTGGGGACTGGGGGGCTGATGACGTAGAAATTGAGGCAAACATTTTTCTTTAGGCGTGCGTGCGCGCGTGCTATTCAAAATTAGAACTCGATCACGTGAAAAACTTCAAACCCCCCCTCTGAATTTGCCTCAAATTCTACGTCACAAACGCGCGTGCCAGGCTGGTACTATTTCAGACGAGGAATAAATGTTGTGCGCGTTTTAAGGTGAGTGAAATATCCAGGAAGCGTAAGCTTCTATTATAAATCCATGCTTAGGCAGACTATTGAGTGAGTCTATGCAATGGGTGATTGTAAAAGCTGGAAGGATAGATGGATCAGTGTTGGAAATAAGGATATTTTTAAAACTGGACCTGTGGCCTAGGTATTTTAATTAAAATAACTGTCCACGGTGCCAATCACTGTAAACGTACAAGGGCAGTGCACGCAATGTCATGGATAATTGCAATCGTAAAGTGGACTGTAAAAGATACGGCTTTGATAGTTTAAAATCGTGGCAGGTTTGTTTTGAAGTTGACTATAAAGCTCGGGTTCTAAAACGAATTGTGAGACGTATCATATAAGAATTAGTAGAAGTGTAGAACCATTTTTAACCTCGTCCTAGAAGTGAAAAATTTCGCATTTCAGGCAAATATTATTTTATAATAGATTAATACAAATAAAGACTGAAGGAACAGATATTATATAAAAAGGACTTGGTTTGTCCAAGCCTAAAAAACAAAACGATAAGAGTTTTTTCCAGTTGACTGAAGCGCGGATATTTTATTTTTCTATATAATTTTAAAGACAATCTGTATTTTACTACTTAGGCCAGGACAGATAGGCCAAAAAAGGGCTTGACCTAGAACATTTGAACATAAAGATGAAAATTGGTACATGTGTTGTTTTTGACCCAACAAAAAATATACTAAAAGTCCCCTGCTGTAGAGCGCGAGCTTTCGCCGCCATCTTGGAAAATGGCCGCCGGGAATTACAGCTACAATGTATTCCACGTTCTTCGTCAAAAATTATGAAAATTGGTACACATTATGATTGGAACCACATGAACATCATGGCAAAATTTTACAACTCTGTGTTCAATAGTTTGGTCGCCATATTGGAAAATGGCCGCCGTGAATGCTACGTACGGTATATTTCACCATGTTGTTGGAAAATTATGAAAACTGATAGGTATTATAATCAGAGCTGTGTGAACCTCATAGTAAAATATTGAAGCCATTAGTCAGATAGTTTGGCCGCCATGTTGGAAAATGGCCGCCATCAATGCCATTTAGATACAGTATATGGTTCAAAAATTATGAAAACTAGTAATTATTATGTTGAAGACCGTCTAAATATCATAATTGAATATTGAAGACGCGCTACTGATAGTTTGGGCGCCATCTTCGAAAATGACTGCTCGAACTGCCAAATATATTACCGATATATAAATTTTTTCTATATTTTTTTATTGAGTAGATGATTTTCATGAACGTATAAAACGCCATAAAAATAAATATTTTCGAGTCTAAATTATCGACCCATCTTCAAAAATGGTCCCTTAAATATTACTATCCTAAAATCTGGAAAAAAGAAAAGGAAAGCCATATTACTCGGATTTTGGTTATGAAAAACCGTTTTATATGTGGTATATACATTCTAGTGTCGTTAAGGATTAGTTTTAAGACACATTTTTTACATTTCGTTCATATTTCTCGTCCTCCTGAAGATTCTTTATTACGGCTTATACCTTGAAAATGACCACACATTGCCCAGCAAGCTAATACAGATCGTCTACATTCACAGTTCTTTATACAAGATGTTCTGCAGACTGTAGGTACAAATAATGAGTGGAATAAGTTCATCTGATGCCGGAAGGAGAATGGTGCGAATGGGTCTTCGACTTTCGTGATCGCGAACCAATCCCCACTGTTCGGGATTAAATCGTTTCCTAGCTGTTGTTGGACTTGAAGATACGCTCGGAAAGAATGTAGTTTTGCGGTGTCGGTCGTTGGATGAAGCTTAGCGAGATCAAATGAGGACTTGACAGTATATGTGGCAACGGTTCCATTATACGTGTAATATCTACATAAATGAAGCGTGACGTGCCAATTATCACCCTAAAAAAAGCGAAAAGAAATCTCTCTTCGGCAGCAGCTATGGCTTCCCTAGATGCAATATGGTCATTAAAAAACGCAACAAATTTGTAATATGTTGATTATCTGTCATGGGCCCGAGTTTGGTGTGACGGTTCGGGAGTTCCTTGGGTTCACCCTTGGTTCAGACCGTTCCTTGCCCCAATCCGTGAAGGTTTTGCTGGGCCGTTTCGGCCCCACCCAGGTGCTGCCTTGGCTCGCCCCCGCTATTGGCAAGCCTCTAGGGGTCGCGGATACACTATTTGTTTGGGCCGTATGGCACTTTTGTGCTTGGAGAGAACTCCCCCGTCCCCTTGAGCCTTCTGCTGCTTTAATCCTTCCCTGTCACCCACCACCCTCTGACTGGGCTCGCCACTGACGGTGTCCAGCTTCTGTCACTTGCTCAAGTGGCGTTTGTCGGTCCCACTGGCCGATCTCGTGTGCCATGACGGCGGTTCCGCAGGTTCAATTTGGAATATGATGGGGAGGGGCGCTGTTAAGGCCCCCAGCTATGCGTAGCGCCTATTCAAGGGTTGTGACATGCAATTATGAAAAATCTTCAGGATGACGATGAATATGTATGAAATGCTAGAGATCTGTCTAAATTCTAATCTTAAACAACAGTAGAATGTATAAACCCCATATTAAATCATATTCTCTAATCAACATGTTGAGAATAACAGCTTAGAATAACTTTTCTTTCTTTCAGAATTTAGGGCTATGATTTTCATGTGGCCTTTTTTAAAGATGGCGTCGATAATTTCGACTTCGAGATATCCATTTTTTGTTGTTTATTACGTTAATGAAAATCATCTATTCAAAAAAGGAATTTCAAAAAGATTTATATATTTGAAATATATTTAGCATTTCCAGCAGTCATTTTCGAAGATGGCGCCCAAACTATCAATAGCACGTCTTCAATAGTCAAGTATGATGTTTAGACGGTCTTCAACATAATTATTACCAATTTTCGTAATTTTTGAACCATATACTGTATCTATATGACATTGATGGCGGCCATTTTCCAACATGGCGGCCAAACTATCCGATTAATGGCTTCAATATTTTACTATGAGGTTCACAAAGCTCTGATTGTAATACCTATCAATTTTCATAATTTTCCAACAACATGGTGAAATATACTGTACCTAGCATTAACGGCGGCCATTTTCCAATATGGCGGCCAAACTATTGAACACAGAGCTATAAAATTTTGCCATGATGTTCAAGTGGTTCCAATAATAATTTGTACCAATTTTCATATTTTTTGAAGAAGAACGTGGAATACATTGTAGCTGGCATTCCCGGCGGCCATTTTCCAAGATGGCGGCGAAAGCTCGCGCTCTACAGCAGGGGACTTTTAGTATATTTTTTGTTGAGTCGAAAATAACACATGTACCAATTTTCATCTTTATGTTCAAATGTTCTAGGTCAAACCCTAAAAGTCCTGGGCTAACTCTTTAATTCAATCTCGAGATTTTACTGGTAATGGATTTATTTCCTATAAATTAATTGAAATAAAAAATTACTTAACTCAGATTTTTCATGATAAAATTTTACGAAAATGAAATTGTTGTTGAAAAATCTGAGATAAGATATTTTATTTCAATTAATTTATAGGAAATAAATCCATTAGCAGTAAAATCAGGAGATTGAATTAAATTCTAAAGAGTAGTACAATACGGATTGTCTTTAAAATTATATAGAAAAATAAAATATCCGCGCTTCAGTCAACTGGAAAAAACTCTTATCGTTTTGTTTTTTAGGCTTGGACAAACCAAGTCCTTTTTATATAATAATTACCGTCCCATTAGCACCCTTAACCAAGCCTCAAAATTATGCGAGCGTCTTGTACATGAGCAATTACGATCCTTCCTCGAACTTAACAACTTTTTCTCCCCTCATCAACATGGCTTCCTTCCTCGTCGTTCCTGCCTGACCAACTTAATCTCTACAACTAATGAATGGACCCGCTGGTTAGACGACGGTTACTCCGTAGATGTTTTATATCTTGATTTTAGTAAGGCTTTTGATTCCATTCCTCATTATGCCCTTCTTTCTGCCCTTCAGGGTGCTGGCGTCACTGGCAAAGCATTAGCTTGGTTAACTAACTATCTCTCCGACCGCAAACAGAGAGTTGTCCTTCACGGTGTAAATACTGATTGGAAATGCGTTGAAACGGGAGTCCCCCAGGGTTCTATTTTGGGTCCCCTTCTGTTTAACATACTTATTAACTCCTTGCCATCGGTAGTGAGGCACTCCTCTGTCATCTTGTTTGCCGATGACGCCAAGCTTTATCGCCGGGTTTGTGATTCTACTGATCGAGCTGTCCTGCAACTTGATCTTGATGCCATCGTTCAGTGGGGTCACAACCATGGGTTACGTTTCAACATTGCTAAGTGTCAGACTCTTCACCTTGGACGCCGCAATCCCATGTTTGATTACACAATTAATAACACTACTTTAACTACGTCCACTTGTGAGAGGGACTTAGGTGTCCTTATAGATCCCCTTCTCAAATATACAGCCCAATCCAATAAGATTGCCAAACGTATTAGGAGCTTAACAGGTATAATTCGTCGTAATTTAAATTTTAACTCTATACCTCTCATTAAAACTCTGTACAACTCCTTGGTCCTCCCTATAATTGATAACTGTTCGCCAATTTGGTCCCCCCATTTCTTAACTGATCTACAGGCTTTGCAAAAAGCT
Source organism: Phalangium opilio (assembly GCA_019434445.1). Classification (NCBI taxonomy): domain Eukaryota; kingdom Metazoa; phylum Arthropoda; class Arachnida; order Opiliones; family Phalangiidae; genus Phalangium; species Phalangium opilio. Next base: position 79,036 of record JAEQBA010001341.1, read on the forward strand.
CAAAACGCATATTCGAAACTCCCACACAAAATTAGTAAGCTTCCGGCTCCCCAACGACTCTCCTTATTAAATATTGATTCTATCACTCTGCGACATAAAATTAATAACCTATGCTTAGTTTTTGACATTATAAATAACAACCTTGATTTAGATTTTTCGTTATTTTTCACCCGCCATATTAATGCAAGAACCCGTGGTCACTCACACAAACTAGTCAAACCTAGGGTGCTAACTACATTCCGACAAACGCACTTTGCGTATGCTGTTATCGACGATTGGAATTCGTTGCCCAATGATGTTGTCACTCTAACTACTAAATCCCATTTTCGTCGTAAATTATTAGACATTTTTCGTGTTAACTTGTGAGCTCTCTACTTCTTCAACCCTCCACTAATGATTTTATAAAAATTACATTATTGTGCAGCGACTTCAATTTTCTAACTTTTCTGATATTGTTTTAATTGTTATCAGTATTATTATTTAATTGTATAATTAGTATTATTATTGTTATACTTATTATTATTATTTTTTTTTCTTTAATATTTACATTATTAACCGTTTGTTAGTTCTCATATTAATGTACTCCTGTAGTGTCTTTCAGTAACATGGCTATGTACTACACTTACGATGTTCACACATACGTCACATTGTTGACTTTGTGGACAACGCACGGAAATAAATAAATAAATAAATAAATAAATAAATAAATAAATTATACCTAGAAAATATATATAAACGCTTCATTTTAGGCGCGGCACGTTAAATATTTGACCCCATTGCTTTACTAAGCCCGTATACCATATAGCGAAACTTTTATTCCAATCTCTGTGGGAAGAAGGTTTCTGAGATCAGGAAGGAACTAACCCAAGAAATAGCCAGGCAGTTCGAAATAATCAAAAAAATAAGTTGTGTACAAATGCGCTCTTTTGGTCCAAAAATATTTTCTTGCAAAAGACGAGGAGTTCAAATTGAATTTAAAAAATTTATAACTGCTTAAACAATCTTAGCAGTGTAAAAACCTTAACTATACACGTTTTTCGGCGAAAGTGTCGGCATCTAGGAGTGGCTAAGATACTCTCTGTTACTATCATAAAAAATTGTTTAAACTTTGAATAACACAGACTGGTAGAGATGTATTAAACAGAGAAATAGTCATGAGCTTAAATTAATTCCGACCTTACGGTTCCGTAAGTAATCTACTGGAATTTAAAAATATTAAATAAAAAGAGCCAACGGCACGCAGTGTTCCCAGGTGGTCTCCCTCCCAAGTACTGACTGCGCTCGACGCTGCTTAACTTCGGTGATCGGACGAGAACCGGTGTATTCAGCGTGATATGGCCGTTGCCGACAGAATTTGCTCAAAATTCCAATTTAAAACTAAACGAATAGTGTCAAACTATATAGAAGCCCTGCGCAAAAATATTATTCATTTGCTGCATTTAAAATAGTATAAATATCAAATTCCTTCCCCGAGTAACAACGACGCAATCCAAATTCATTGTGAGATGCGAAGAACGGCAAATTTGATTGCTGCAAATCGATGGTAGGTAGGATATGTGTGTTTGATTTTGTTTTATTTAAGGAAGTGGGCCGATCCCGGAGGTACTGCAATACCGGGCCAACCCGTGGCGGAGGTGGAGCAAGCCCCGAACTCTCCGCCGCCGTTCAAAAATAAGTTTAATATCTTGGGACCCGTATCAGATATTAAGCTGATAAGAACAGATAAGTCAAAACAAATGGCGTTACGTTTTGTTAGGTTTTATGATTAAGTTAAGAGTGTAGAGAGCTCTTTAAAAACATTATAAAATTAAAACTATAAAAGTCATCGTTTAGAGAGTAAAATTTCTAATAAATATTAAAATAATAAAATAAGTTTTGGCTTCTCATTTGGCACAACAATTTTTTGGATTACATGGCATTTTTCTGAACACCATTTGGATGTGTAGTCTTGATCTGTTAGACGTTGGATATCGTAATGAGCTCTACTTAGTATATTGCTTCGTAGGCGTTCCCTGACAATATTGGCCGTCTCGAATTTGTGGTCGAAGAGCATTCGGTTGCGGGTCTTCCAGATCTGGAACTTCATTTCACTAAGAATGAGATTGAAAGCGTAAAAGTAATTCATCCGCTGAAATTAAAAATAAACTACTGGATTTGAAAACATCTACTGGAATTAAAAAAAAAATGATCTAGTGGAACTTTTCAAAAAATATTCAGTTATTTGAAAACAATCGCAGAATAATCGATTATCATAAACCATAGTCGGATCTCTCAAAAAAACGGGATTAGCCCGTCCTTTTTTTGGATCACGTGAAAATTAAAATGGTCAAATTTCTACCGCAGATGCCTATGAAATTTACCCAAGTTTCAAAGTCTTGTATATAAATGTTTTTTCGGCGAAAGTGTCGCCATCTAGTAGTGCCTAAAATACAAACTTCTAAAATCGTGAAAAATCAATAAAACAAAGAGGTAAAAGTAACACAGACCAGTACATACAACGTTACGATCCCATGAAAATTACATATTTCGTCCCACAGATACAAGCACCTACCGAAGTAGCTCATAGCAAATTAAGAGCCATTTGCGTAAACAATTGTAAAGGAATGCATAGCCTCGCTTTTCCAGACCTGATAAAAAACTAATCTACTGGAATTTAAAAGCATTAAGTAAAAAGAGCCAACGGCACGCAGTGTTCCCAGGTGGTCTCCCTCCCAAGTACTGACTGCGCTCGACGCTGCTTAACTTCGGTGATCGGACGAGAACCGGTGTATTCAGCGTGATATGGCCGTTGCCGATGAAAGGAATCCCAAATTCAAATTTAAAACTAAACAGTTTAAACTATAGTAGGGGTGTAAGAGCCCTTAATTTTAAGTTTCGAGCCGACCTCGGGCCTTGAAAATTTTTTCTTACCGAGCTTCGAGCCGAGCTTTGATTTTTTTACAGAGCTCTCGAGCTTTCAGGTTTAGCCAAAAATCGGGTTTCGAGCCTTATCGAGCTTTCAAGTTAGTGAAAAAAATAAAAATTATACCTAGAAAATATATATAAACGCTTCATTTTAGGCGCGGCACGTTAAATATTTGACCCCATTGCTTTACTAAGCCCGTATACCATATAGCGAAACTTTTATTCCAATCTCTGTGGGAAGAAGGTTTCTGAGATCAGGAAGGAACTAACCCAAGAAATAGCCAGGCAGTTCGAAATAATCAAAAAAATAAATTGTGTACAAATGCGCTCTTTTGGTCCAAAAATATTTTCTTGCAAAAGACGAGGAGTTCAAATTGAATTTAAAAAATTTATAACTGCTTAAACAATCTTAGCAATGTAAAAACCTTGACTATACACGTTTTTCGGCGAAAGTGTCGGCATCTAGGAGTGGCTAAGATACTCTCTGTTACTATCATAAAAAATTGTTTAAACTTTGAATAACACAGACTGGTAGAGATGTATTAAACAGAGAAATAGTCATGAGCTTAAATTAATTCCGACCTTACGGTTCCGTAAGTAATCTACTGGAATTTAAAAATATTAAATAAAAAGAGCCAACGGCACGCAGTGTTCCCAGGTGGTCTCCCTCCCAAGTACTGACTGCGCTCGACGCTGCTTAACTTCGGTGATCGGACGAGAACCGGTGTATTCAGCGTGATATGGCCGTTGCCGACAGAATTTGCTCAAAATTCCAATTTAAAACTAAACGAATAGTGTCAAAATATATAGAAGCCCTGTCCAAAAATATTATTCATTTGCTGAGTTAAAATAGTATATATAAATGTCAAATTCCTTCCCCGAGTAACAACCACGCAATCCAAATTCATTGTGAGACGCGAAGAACGGCAAATTTGATTGCTGCAAGTTGATGGTAGTTAGGATATGTGTGTTTGATTTTGGTTTATTTAAGGAAGTGGGCCGATCCCGGAGGTACTGCAATACCGGGCCAACCCGTGGCGGGGGTGGAGCAAGCCCCGAACTCTCCGCCGCCGTTCAAAAATAAGTTTAATATCTTGGGCCCCAATGGGACCCGTATCAGATATTAAGCTGATAAGAACAGATACTAAATTTGTTTATTAGATCAAAACAAATGGCGTTACAACTCTACGCTACATTAGATTTTATAATTAAATTAAGAGTGTAGAAAGCTCTTTAAAGACATAAAATTTAAAACTATACAAGTCATCGTTTAGAGAATAAAATATCTAATAAATGTTAAAATAATAAAATAAGTTTCGGCTTCTCATTTGGCACAGCAGTTTTTTTGATTACAGGGCATATTCCTGAACACCATTTGGATGTGTAGTCTTGGTCTGTTAAACGTTGGATATCGTGGTGAGCTCTACTTAGTATGTTGCTTCGTAGGCGCTCCCTGACTATATTGGCCGTCTCGAATTTGTGATCGAAGAGCATTCGGTTGCGGGTCTTCCAGATCTGAAACTTCATTTCACTGAGAATGAGATTGAAAGCGTAAAGTAGCTCCGGATGAACGGGCAGGGGTTGATGATAGAGAATTGTGTTGGCGCTCAGAAAACGGAGGCCGAAGAAGGTGCGCAGGTGGTTCCGGAGCAAGCGAGGGGTGGTACAGGAATAGAAGGCGTGAATGGCCGTCTCTTCCGCATTGCAGAAAGGGCATCCAGAGGTGGCAGACATACCGCGTTGGTGCAGCGTTTTACGCAACGGTAGGACATCATGGGAAATTTTGAAAAGGAGGTCTCTCCGTTTCCCTTCAATGTAACGGGCGCTTGTCGTCTTCCAAGAAAAGGCCCAATCAATCTGAGGGACCAGTTGGGTGATACGGGCTGACCGGGATCGAAGACTGACATCAAGGCATGTGCGGGTCGATAACTTGGAGAAATCTAGTTTGGGGTCCAGCTGGGGTCGAATTTTCCGGAAAAATGTGACTATCCCTGCGTACTGGGATGCCACCTCGCATCGGTGGGGCGTGTTAGGAGTCCATGGACGAAGGAAGAGCGTTTTCAAGCAGGTAGATAGGTTGAAGGCCATAAAATGGTAAGACGGATGCTCCCTGGGATTTGTCAGGATTTGCAGGCAACGGGTGAGTTCAATGCTCCGGAAGTAGAGCGATAGGTCGGGAAGGTTAAGACCCCCCTTATCCCGAGTGAGCGCGAGCGTGGCCCGGCTCACCACCTCTTGCTTGCCGGACCATACGAAGGTAAAGAGTAGTCTCTCCCAGCGGGTTAGGTCCATTGTCGTGTAAGGGGCTAATGGTAGTCCGTACGTGAAACGAGGAAGAAACTTGGTTTTTACTACTTGGGCTTTCGCTTGAAGGGACATGCCGTCGTAGATTTTGTCGGCGCATGAGGACCGGAGGAATACATCAAACTCATCGGAGTTTTTCCTCCCTATGGCCCCCGTTCCGTTGAACCAGATGCCAAGAAGGCGGATCGGAGCTGTTGTTGGACTTGGTAGGTGGCCAGGGATAGAGGACAGGTGCCCCCTACCCAAAGCCATGACCTTGGTTTTATCCACATTCAGTTTGGTGCCCGTAGCCTGACAGTAGGAATGCACTACTGTGAAGGTAGATTCTACCGATTCTGCGTCCGAGGCCAGAATGGTGGTGTCGTCCGAATGCTGGATTGTTCTAACCCGGTGCTTGAAGGGGAGCGGAATGTCCTTGAAACTGGTGGAGCAGCGCAGCGCCCCTGCGAGAGTCTCCGCAACAACGGCGAAGAGGGCAGGTGACAGGGGGCACCCTTGGCGGACACCCCTGAGGATTGGGACCTCCTCGGTAGGGTAACCATTGACCAGCACACGGCTCTTCCCGTTGGTGTAAAGTGTGCGTACCATGTTAATAATCCGAGGTGGGAAACCCATGGCTGACAGCGTTCCAAACAGAAATTGATGACTGACCCGATCGAAGGCCTTGGAGAGGTCCAAGGAAATGAGGTATCCTGGGGTTGCGCGATCGTGGCAATGGTGAATCAGATCTCTCAAGAGAACCAGGTTGGCGTGTATGGAACGCCCCCGTACCCCACCCGTCTGGGTGCTGCTGATGACGTCCGGGAGGAACGGCGCCAGTCGGTTATCGATTATCTTCGCGAGGATCTTCCGGTCCGTATTTAGTAGTGAAATAGGCCGAAGGTTTCTAAGAGTTTCATTAGGCGTAGGTTGCTTGGGTATAAGTGTGATGACTCCGTCATTGAAACAGTGCTGCAAGTCGCCTTTGGCCAAGGCGGTAGTTAGTGCCGAAAACAGGGGCGGACCCAGAATAGCCCAGAACTTCCGGTAAAAGGCTACTGGCAACCCGTCAGGCCCGGGGGCCTTGTCAGGGTTCATGCTTTTCATGGCCGCTTCACATTCGCCCAGAGTTAGGTCGTCGCTGAGTGAGGTACTCCGATTCCCGTCTAATTGCTTCAACGGGGCCCATAGAGATGGCCACTTCCCTTCGTCGACTTCTGACGGGGAGTACAAGCAAGTATAGAAGCCGTGGACCTTCCTTTCGATATGGTCCTGCCCCTCGATGACAATCCCATCCTCCACCAAGCGTCTTAGCATGGGTCTTGATCTCTTGGTTTTTAAGGTACGATAAAAGCCAGAGTTGAAAGTCTCCTCTGCACTGATGCCAAGACCAGCTTTCTTGTGGGCAGCGTGGCGGAAATCGGAGAGGATATGGGCATGCAGTTTCTCTTGGAGTACATCTATAGCCGTTACTGTGTACTCTGTTGGAGGATCAGATTTTTTTAATGATCTAATGGCGCTGCGTAAGTAATTGCATCTTCGACGTTTCAAGTGGACGAGTTTCTTTGATTCCGAGCGTATAAAGCAAGTGATACGGGTTTTTAGGAGTGCCCAAGCTCTGTCCGGTGGGATATTGGCCAAACTTTCACGGAGGGAGCATAATTGGTCAGCGATCCTGGTGCAGAGGTCTGTGTTATCAAGTAGTGAAGAATTCAGGCGCCATATGCCCGGCCCGAAGGCAATGCTAGGATGTACGTCGACTGTTAGCAATACCGAGAGGTGGTCGGATACAGAGACAGAGTGACTGCCTAGCTGAATGAAGTCGCATTTCGTGGAGGGAGAGATCCATTCTTCGGGGACATAGAAGCGGTCCAGGCGGGCTTGTACCCCTTGTCCTTCCCAGGTGTAATCGAACTTCTCGCCATTGAGGTGACGCCATACATCAACCAGGTCGAAATTTTCCGTGAAGTCATGTAGTACGATCGAGGTTCGGTCGTTGTAGGTGGTCCCATGTGAGCGACGGTCCAGTAATAAATTATGGACACAGTTGAAATCCCCTCCCAAGATGAGATCGTCGAAAGGCCCTTCTAAGAAGTGATCCAAGGCCCGGAAGAAATGAGAGCGCACGGAAATAAATAAATAAATAAATTATACCTAGAAAATATATATAAACGCTTCATTTTAGGCGCGGCACGTTAAATATTTGACCCCATTGCTTTACTAAGCCCGTATACCATATAGCGAAACTTTTATTCCAATCTCTGTGGGAAGAAGGTTTCTGAGATCAGGAAGGAACTAACCCAAGAAATAGCCAGGCAGTTCGAAATAATCAAAAAAATAAATTGTGTACAAATGCGCTCTTTTGGTCCAAAAATATTTTCTTGCAAAAGACGAGGAGTTCAAATTGAATTTAAACAAGTTGGGAAAGCCAAAATATTACCTCTCCGAGTGGAGATGACTATCACTACCCCTTAAACAACCTAAATATATGCATCTATCGCTTTTTTTAATTCTTTGCAAGTGCAGGAATTGAATTTTAAAATAGTCTATTGTTCAAGCCTTTTCAATATCTCTCAATTGCTGTGGAAACTCTACTCTCTCGCTATACCTCAACCGCATTCTTAGTCTACCAGTATGATTTGTAACATTTGTCCATATCAAAGCTGAATCATACCTTGCCACACAAAAAGCAAATGTGCCCAAATCATGGAAGCCACAACCCAATCACACATAAGCTAGGCTCCCACTTAACCAAAATAATTATTAAACAGTTAAATACTCACAAAGGTTGGCAAAATCAATCTCCTTCAGTAATACGTAAGGCTTAATTATATTATTTGCCGAACAAAATTAATCGAGCAAATCTAACACTTAACTTCTTCCTTCGAAATTCTATCAAAGAATGATTCAACTGTTTAAAAAAAGGTTTTTTTCGCAAATAGGGCGCTATCATATCAACCGCAATTCCGTCATATTTAAAAAATATACATGGCCAACACTTTTTTAGACACAATAGTGGAAGTTTTAGTCTCATTTAAAACATGTAAAACAATTATCTCATCTACAAATAGCTTACACATGTCTTTTTTTACCAATATCTAGCCGTTTGGATTTTTCTAAACCAATCTTACCACCAAAATATTTTTTGATATAGAATAAATGTTCTATGTTCTTCATTTTTGAAAATATATTTTTTAGCGTTTGTAATGATTACTCTCTACACCTACACTAATCTAACAAGGAGTATAAATCCACTAGTGGAAGCGGTGTTTTTATTGAAAATATATTTTTTAAGCATTAAATCTAACTGGGAGTAATATGAAAGGAGTAGAAGCTTATCTGTCTTAGGAAATATGAAATTTTATCTTAACAGTTCGTTAAATCATAAGTTTATAACGAAAAAACGCGGAAGGGGAAAACGAGCAGACAACAACGATTTTTGGGGGTAGAAGTTTAAGAGCGCCATCTGTCGTCCGTGCCAAAGTTGAACTTCCACTCGAAGGCAATGGGAAAGTGGATAAAATAATGCCATCAGCTATTTAACTGCGTCGATATATTTAACGACTTGACCCATGACATGCCCTTAACACTGGCTTCTATGAATCCTATTTATTCTTGGATGCTAGGAAACTTGGTAGACGTAACAGTCTGTACCAAGTACCCAAGCATCCTTCAATAAACGCCTGGCAACATTGTGGTACGCATGGTACAACTAAAAAATAGGATGTGTATTTATCTTTCGACTCACTCCAAGCCTTTAAGCCCTCAATACAGAGGATTTGAAACACTATCGTAATTCCTAGTGTCTCGAATCTCTACGTTCCTGTCCATTATGAACAGTGCTGAGAGAATGATACATCAGAAAGAGCCATTCAAATCGAATTGCCGAAAATATTATCCATATTTTCATTTCATATAACTGAGAAAACAAATTATTATGGTTCTGAGAGGAGCTTCCCATTTTGGTTGTTGTTCTCAAAAATATATCGCAATGCACGGGCCTCGATAGATATTGGAGGCAATGAAGGAAATATATCACAATGCATGGGCCTTGATAGATACAGGAGGCAATGTAGGAAATATAACGCAATGCACGGGCCTTGATAGATATAGGAGGCAATGATTTAACGACTTCGGTACTTGGGTTTATCTTTAATATTTAAATAAATATAATTATTTTTAATTATTTTAATCGCCAGTAAATAACTTTAAAAATAGTTAAATCGTTTAAAATAAAGTTGTTCATAATATCTTTCGAATCTTTGCTAATATTGACGTTTAAAGTGAAGGGTACCCTTCTTGCCCGCTTTCTTCAAATTTTGGGGTATATATACGATCCGTTTCCATTATAATAATAGATAAAAACGCATTCGCGTGAACCTTTGGTGGAAGCCCTGCCATTGGGAGGCTAGACGTTTCTCGTAACCCTAGCTGATCGCCGCGTATATCTTAAAACCAAATAATAGATAAAAACGCATTCGCGTGAACCGATGGTGGAAGCCCTGCCATTGGGAGGCTAGACGTTTCTCGTAACCCTAGCCGCTCGCCGCGTATATCTTGAAACCAAACGATGACGGTGGAAAAGAAGCCAGAATGTACTGACCGGCGTCCATGTGGAATGGACAAAAGACCTGAAGATGGTGGTGCATAGAAGCTGGTGTCAATGTGGAATTGACGAAGAACAGAAGATGGTGGTGCATAGAAGCTGGTGTCAATGTGGAATTGACGAAGAACAGAAGATGGTGGTGCATAGAAGCTGGTGTCAATGTGGAACTGACGACGAGCAGAAGATGGTGGTGCATAGAAGCTGGAGTCAAGGTGAAATTGACGAAGAACAGAAGTTGGTGGTGCTTGGAAGCAAGCACGTACAGACTAGTGTCCATGTGGGATGGACAAAGACTAGCAGATTGTGGTCCTTAGAAGCCAGTTAGTAAAGACTGGTGTTGGTAGATGAATGACCAAATTTCCGTGAACCGCGAACGCGTTCCGGAAATCGGGTATTTGTTTGCTCCGATTTGTAAACTGCGAACGCGGTCACGTGGGGTCTGACAGACAGACAGACAGACAGACACACAGACAGACACGGCCGGTGTAATACCTCTCCGTGACATACGTCACTCGGAGAGGTAAAAATTTATAACTGCTTAAACAATCTTAGCAGTGTAAAAACCTTAACTATACACGTTTTTCGGCGAAAGTGTCGGCATCTAGGAGTGGCTAAGATACTCTCTGTTACTATCATAAAAAGTTGTTTAAACTTTGAATAACACAGACTGGTAGAGATGTATTAAACAGAGAAATAGTCATGAGCTTAAATTAATTCCGACCTTACGGTTCCGTAAGTAATCTACTGGAATTTAAAAATATTAAATAAAAAGAGCCAACGGCACGCAGTGTTCCCAGGTGGTCTCCCTCCCAAGTACTGACTGCGCTCGACGCTGCTTTACTTCGGTGATCGGACGAGAACCGGTGTATTCAGCGTGATATGGCCGTTGCCGACAGAATTTGCTCAAAATTCCAATTTAAAACTAAACGAATAGTGTCAAACTATATAGAAGCCCTGCGCAAAAATATTATTCATTTGCTGCATTTAAAATAGTATAAATATCAAATTCCTTCCCCGAGTAACAACGACGCAATCCAAATTCATTGTGAGATGCGAAGAACGGCAAATTTGATTGCTGCAAATCGATGGTAGTTAGGATATGTGTGTTTGATTTTGGTTTATTTAAGGAAGTGGGCCGATCCCGGAGGTACTGCAATACCGGGCCAACCCGTGGCGGAGGTGGAGCAAGCCCCGAACTCTCCGCCGCCGTTCAAAAATAAGTTTAATATCTTGGGCCCCAATGGGACCCGTATCAGATATTAAGCTGATAAGAACAGATACTAAATTTGTTTATTAGATCAAAACAAATGGCGTTACAACTCTACGCTACATTAGATTTTATAATTAAATTAAGAGTGTAGAAAGCTCTTTAAAGACATAAAATTTAAAACTATACAAGTCATCGTTTAGAGAATAAAATATCTAATAAATGTTAAAATAATAAAATAAGTTTCGGCTTCTCATTTGGCACAGCAGTTTTTTTGATTACAGGGCATATTCCTGAACACCATTTGGATGTGTAGTCTTGGTCTGTTAAACGTTGGATATCGTGGTGAGCTCTACTTAGTATGTTGCTTCGTAGGCGCTCCCTGACTATATTGGCCGTCTCGAATTTGTGATCGAAGAGCATTCGGTTGCGGGTCTTCCAGATCTGAAACTTCATTTCACTGAGAATGAGATTGAAAGCGTAAAGTAGCTCCGGATGAACGGGCAGGGGTTGATGATAGAGAATTGTGTTGGCGCTCAGAAAACGGAGGCCGAAGAAGGTGCGCAGGTGGTTCCGGAGCAAGCGAGGGGTGGTACAGGAATAGAAGGCGTGAATGGCCGTCTCTTCCGCATTGCAGAAAGGGCATCCAGAGGTGGCAGACATACCGCGTTGGTGCAGCGTTTTACGCAACGGTAGGACATCATGGGAAATTTTGAAAAGGAGGTCTCTCCGTTTCCCTTCAATGTAACGGGCGCTTGTCGTCTTCCAAGAAAAGGCCCAATCAATCTGAGGGACCAGTTGGGTGATACGGGCTGACCGGGATCGAAGACTGACATCAAGGCATGTGCGGGTCGATAACTTGGAGAAATCTAGTTTGGGGTCCAGCTGGGGTCGAATTTTCCGGAAAAATGTGACTATCCCTGCGTACTGGGATGCCACCTCGCATCGGTGGGGCGTGTTAGGAGTCCATGGACGAAGGAAGAGCGTTTTCAAGCAGGTAGATAGGTTGAAGGCCATAAAATGGTAAGACGGATGCTCCCTGGGATTTGTCAGGATTTGCAGGCAACGGGTGAGTTCAATGCTCCGGAAGTAGAGCGATAGGTCGGGAAGGTTAAGACCCCCCTTATCCCGAGTGAGCGCGAGCGTGGCCCGGCTCACCACCTCTTGCTTGCCGGACCATACGAAGGTAAAGAGTAGTCTCTCCCAGCGGGTTAGGTCCATTGTCGTGTAAGGGGCTAGTGGTAGTCCATACGTGAAGCGAGGGAGAAACTTGGTTTTTACTACTTGGGCTTTCGCTTGAAGGGACATGCCGTCGTAGATTTTGTCGGCGCATGAGGACCGGAGGAATACATCAAACTCATCGGAGTTTTTCCTCCCTATGGCCCCCGTTCCGTTGAACCAGATGCCAAGAAGGCGGATCGGAGCTGTTGTTGGACTTGGTAGGTGGCCAGGGATAGAGGACAGGTGCCCCCTACCCAAAGCCATGACCTTGGTTTTATCCACATTCAGTTTGGTGCCCGTAGCCTGACAGTAGGAATGCACTACTGTGAAGGTAGATTCTACCGATTCTGCGTCCGAGGCCAGAATGGTGGTGTCGTCCGAATGCTGGATTGTTCTAACCCGGTGCTTGAAGGGGAGCGGAATGTCCTTGAAACTGGTGGAGCAGCGCAGCGCCCCTGCGAGAGTCTCCGCAACAACGGCGAAGAGGGCAGGTGACAGGGGGCACCCTTGGCGGACACCCCTGAGGATTGGGACCTCCTCGGTAGGGTAACCATTGACCAGCACACGGCTCTTCCCGTTGGTGTAAAGTGTGCGTACCATGTTAATAATCCGAGGTGGGAAACCCATGGCTGACAGCGTTCCAAACAGAAATTGATGACTGACCCGATCGAAGGCCTTGGAGAGGTCCAAGGAAATGAGGTATCCTGGGGTTGCGCGATCGTGGCAATGGTGAATCAGATCTCTCAAGAGAACCAGGTTGGCGTGTATGGAACGCCCCCGTACCCCACCCGTCTGGGTGCTGCTGATGACGTCCGGGAGGAACGGCGCCAGTCGGTTATCGATTATCTTCGCGAGGATCTTCCGGTCCGTATTTAGTAGTGAAATAGGCCGAAGGTTACTAAGAGTTTCATTAGGCGTAGGTTGCTTGGGTATAAGTGTGATGACTCCGTCATTGAAACAGTGCTGCAAGTCGCCTTTGGCCAAGGCGGTAGTTAGTGCCGAAAACAGGGGCGGACCCAGAATAGCCCAGAACTTCCGGTAAAAGGCTACTGGCAACCCGTCAGGCCCGGGGGCCTTGTCAGGGTTCATGCTTTTCATGGCCGCTTCACATTCGCCCAGAGTTAGGTCGTCGCTGAGTGAGGTACTCCGATTCCCGTCTAATTGCTTCAACGGGGCCCATAGAGATGGCCACTTCCCTTCGTCGACTTCTGACGGGGAGTACAAGCAAGTATAGAAGCCGTGGACCTTCCTTTCGATATGGTCCTGCCCCTCGATGACAATCCCATCCTCCACCAAGCGTCTTAGCATGGGTCTTGATCTCTTGGTTTTTAAGGTACGATAAAAGCCAGAGTTGAAAGTCTCCTCTGCACTGATGCCAAGACCAGCTTTCTTGTGGGCAGCGTGGCGCAAATTTGATTGCTGCAAATCGATGGTAGTTAGGATATGTGTGTTTGATTTTGTTTTATTTAAGGAAGTGGGCCGATCCCGGAGGTACTGCAATACCGGGCCAACCCGTGGCGGAGGTGGAGCAAGCCCCGAACTCTCCGCCGCCGTTCAAAAATAAGTTTAATATCTTGGGCCCCAATGGGACCCGTATCAGATATTAAGCTGATAAGAACAGATACTAAATTTGTTTATTAGATCAAAACAAATGGCGTTACAACTCTACGCTACGTTAGGGTTTAAAATTAAATTAAGAGTGTAGAGGGCTCTTTAAAACATAAAATTTAAAACTATACAAGTCATCGTTTAGAGAGTAAAATATCTAATAAATGTTAAAATAATAAAATAAGTTTTGGCTTCTCATTTGGTACAGCAGTTTTTTTGATTACAGGGCATATTTCTGAACACCATTTTGATGTGTAGTCTTGGTCTGTTAAACGTTGGATATCATGATAAGCTCTACTTAGTATGTTGCTTCGTAGGCGTTCCCTGACTATATTGGCCGTCTCGAATTTGTGATCGAAGAGCATTCGGTTGCGGGTCTTCCAGATCTGGAACTTCATTTCACTGAGGATGAGATTGAAAGCGTAAAGTAGCTCCGGATGAACGGGCAGGGGTTGATGATAGAGAATCGTGTTGGCGCTCAGAAAACGGAGGCCGAAGAAGGTGCGCAGGTGGTTCCGGAGCAAGCGAGGGGTGGTACAGGAATAGAAGGCGTGAATGGCCGTCTCTTCCGCATTGCAGAAAGGGCATCCAGAGGTGGCAGACATACCGCGTTGGTGCAGCGTTTTACGCAACGGTAGGACATCATGGGAAATTTTGAAAAGGAGGTCTCTCCGTTTCCCTTCAATGTAACGGGCGCTTGTCGTCTTCCAAGAAAAGGCCCAATCAATCTGAGGGACCAGTTGGGTGATACGGGCTGACCGGGATCGAAGACTGACATCAAGGCATGTGCGGGTCGATAACTTGGAGAAATCTAGTTTGGGGTCCAGCTGGGGTCGAATTTTCCGGAAAAATGTGACTATCCCTGCGTACTGGGATGCCACCTCGCATCGGTGGGGCGTGTTAGGAGTCCATGGACGAAGGAAGAGCGTTTTCAAGCAGGTAGATAGGTTGAAGGCCATAAAATGGTAAGACGGATGCTCCCTGGGATTTGTCAGGATTTGCAGGCAACGGGTGAGTTCAATGCTCCGGAAGTAGAGCGATAGGTCGGGAAGGTTAAGACCCCCCTTATCCCGAGTGAGCGCGAGCGTGGCCCGGCTCACCACCTCTTGCTTGCCGGACCATACGAAGGTAAAGAGTAGTCTCTCCCAGCGGGTTAGGTCCATTGTCGTGTAAGGGGCTAGTGGTAGTCCATACGTGAAGCGAGGGAGAAACTTGGTTTTTACTACTTGGGCTTTCGCTTGAAGGGACATGCCGTCGTAGATTTTGTCGGCGCATGAGGACCGGAGGAATACATCAAACTCAGATACTACACAAGAACAGATACTTAAAATAGTTTATTAAGTATGTCAGAAAATCAGTTTACATTGGGATGCGTACACAAGAACAGATACTTAAAATAGTTTATTAAGTATGTCATAAAAAAAACATTTACATTGGGATGCGTTTACATTATTTTAAATTATACGCAGAGCCCAGAGTCAAAGAAAATATCAAAATAAAAACTAAATTAAAAGGACTAGATCAATGAGTGTAATATCAGAATTTAAGCTATATTTAGGGTTATGATTTTAAAATATTATGAGAACGTTATTATCTCTGACTTGTGCCAGGGCTCTTTTTGGGTTGCACCACAAGGTCTGGAATCGTTCCCTGCTGTAGCGTAAAAAGTCTGCGTTAGCTCGGTGTTCCAGTTTGATTCTAATGCGATCGCTGATTATTTTGGCGTTGAGCGTTTTTTTGTCGAAGATGGCGGAGTTTCTGGCTTTCCATAATTGGTACTTGGTTTCCGAGAATGTAATATTGGCGACGTAGTTTAGTTCGAAGGACACTGGCAACGGTGCTTGGTAGAGGGCAGCTTTCGATGAAATGAAACGACAATTCAAGAAGTTTTTAACTTTATTCCAGCACAGAACGGCATTGATGCACTGGAAAAGCATGTGTACAAGGGTTTCGTTAGCCGGACAAAGAGGACATTTCCTTGTGGTGGACATGTTCCTGGTATATAAAATGTCTCGGGTGGGAACCACATCATGGATGACTTTATACTGAAAGTCCCTGCGAGATCCCTCTAGATAGGCTAAGGATGCACGCTGAAAGATCCTGTCCCAGTCTAGGTGCGGTTGCAACGCTACAACCCGTGGGCGATCTTTTTTAGCTAAGGCCAAACGCAATTTCATTGTGGAGGCTTGGAGGAAGTCTTCTGGCTTTGTAATGAATCGTTGAACTTGGATGGCCGTGTCCTTTATCGGAATGTAGTGGTCATGCGTAACAGGCTTATGGGGGCGAGCGTTATCCCAAGTCTGATGAAAAACAGTTTTTATTGCTGTTGACATAAAATAATTAATACCTTCCGCTGCCGCGTGGCTTCCATCGTTTAGCACCATGAGGATCCGAGCCAAGCCAAGAACCTTGATGTCAGTGGCCAGATTCGGGACTCCAAGACCTCCTTTGGACGCAGGGAGATAAAGAGTGTCTCTCGCGATTAATTCCTGTTTGTTGTTCCAGACAAACTTGAAAACCATTCTTTGGAGCTCGTTTAAGGTACTATTCGAGAAGGTAACTAGAGGTACTGGATATGTAAGGCGAGATAGAGCCGTTTTGACAATCTGCGTTCTCCCGCGAAAGGAAAAACTATTGTCTTCCCAAGCTTGAAGCGCTTCACGGAAGTTGGCTGAGAACACCTCTTCATTCGAGTAGTGAACTCCTGTTGAGCTGAAGCGGATTCCCAAAATGGTTATTGGGCCTTGACTCGGTACCAGAGGAAGGTTTGGACCATTTGCATCTTCGTGATTAGACCCAATGAACATAAGCTTGGTTTTCGCTATGTTGATTTTGCTTCCAGAAGCCTCGCAGTATTGATCGACCTCCTTTAGGGTTGTCTTTACCGATTCCATGTCTTGCAGAAGCAGATTGACATCGTCGGCGTGTGCGCCGTATTTTGGTATGGCCATTGTTCGTATCAGACCCGTTGGTGTTAACGGGCGAATTCTTGGATTAAAGGAGATATCGTGTAATAGAACTTGATGGCCACTTCCCTTCGTCGACTTCTGACGGGGAGTACAAGCAAGTATAGAAGCCGTGGACCTTCCTTTCGATATGGTCCTGCCCCTCGATGACAATCCCATCCTCCACCAAGCGTCTTAGCATGGGTCTTGATCTCTTGGTTTTTAAGGTACGATAAAAGCCAGAGTTGAAAGTCTCCTCTGCACTGATGCCAAGACCAGCTTTCTTGTGGGCAGCGTGGCGCAAATTTGATTGCTGCAAATCGATGGTAGTTAGGATATGTGTGTTTGATTTTGTTTTATTTAAGGAAGTGGGCCGATCCCGGAGGTACTGCAATACCGGACCAACCCGTGGCGGAGGTGGAGCAAGCCCCGAACTCTCCGCCGCCGTTCAAAAATAAGTTTAATATCTTGGGCCCCAATGGGACCCGTATCAGATATTAAGCTGATATGAACAGATACTACACTTTGATCTTAGCCAAAAGGCCGAGAAGCGATAACCTACATTTGTATCCTATTTAGGCTATATAAAAATTCTTACCTAAACCCTGTATGGAAGAGGTGTCATATATAATACCAAGTGTATGTTTCACATACATACGTTAACATTCATAACTTAATGTAAAATATAAGCATTTTTCATATATTGCGCTATCGAAAAACGTATTTAAAAATTGGCCTTATTTACTAAATAATTAAGAATATAAGGGTCTTAATTTTACGTTCTTCCAATGAAAAATAATGCAAGCCGTGCCATCTATTTCGCCTTCGTTGATAAGATAATCAAATTTAAGCTTATCTTATATCATGCAGTTAAATAAAATCTGCTTAAGATAAAAAATTATAGTAATCTGTTTTTAAAAGTTTTTTTAAGTTTAAAATTCTAGGGCAAATTGATAAAAACTCCACCAATAGATGGTAGCATTGTTTCATAAAATATGATAAAACATAGAAAAGGTACGAGAATTCAAACTTACTGAATCTGATATAGTTTACACAAATGAAGATTATGTAATGGTATGAATTCTCCATGTTTGTAAACTATCTATATTTGATCAATATCATCAGAAGGGGATAATAGAGAAGTATTATTCTAAAATTTAAGCTAAATATAAAACAACTTTAGAAATAGCAGTTTCTGAAATCTACAAAATCTCTTTAACTGTGGTTTTCGTTAATAAACGCATGAATTTCAACTTTTATAAATGCGTTAACGAAGCTAATTAGTCACTATCAAAAAACATAATTATTTTGTTTAGCTATATAATTTGAGAGTGTCACCCTTCTTCTATTATCCACTTCTGATATTACGTAACAATTCTAATTTAATTATATTTGGCCTTATCTACATAGAGGCTTGCCAATTTTGGGTTGGGTTTGTTTCGTCTTTGGTCCCTTATATTTTAAGTAACTCCAAACATGCATTAAAATTAACAATATTAAAATAAACATGCGTAATTATTAGTAAAGTGCATTGATTAAACTAGTTTAATTTACATTAACGCGCTTAATAATTTATTTAAAATTAAAAGCTTACCTTTAACCTAAGAAAGACGCATCCCAAAAGCACCACAACACTAGAATGATAATTCTATTTCTAAATATAGGTCCAGTAAATAACACATCTCAGAAATACGTAAACAAGCGGCCTGTTTAACACCTGGGCTCAAATTTTCCAAGAAATAGAGAAAGAAGACACAAAAGGAAGGGGGGGAATAACTTCAATGGCGCCAGCCCCGCCCAGTAGTTTCTGCCTTTCACAGGCACTCACCTCGGTGCAAGACAGAGCAGCAGGCCAGTATGTCACGTGTTCCTTTAAGCGGGAAACCGCGGAGGAGATGGGGGGGGTGTTGTAAAATAAGTCCTTCTATTTATGGCCACCAAATTTTCCTATTAAAAAAAACCCAAGCCGTACTTTCCCACTGGTCCTCTTATCTGTCCCTAGCCTCAACGGAGTATTTTCATCAAGTAGATTCTTCCCCCTTCGCGACAATAAGCATAAGTTCATAAGATAGTTCACCATAACTTTGTTAATCTCTGGTAACTTAGAAACTGGAGCTTGTAATTTTGAAGTGATTGGAGTAGGTCATAGATTCTACCGCAACCGCATTCATCTTTGTTCCTAGGTTAACTGGAGTATTTTTAGCAAAAAACTATTTCTTCCCCCTTCGCGAACAAGTAGAAGTAACCCTTCCTCAGTTTTCAAGATACAAGGTGACGGACAGAATGGAAAAATACCTTTGCATATTTTAATTTTTGGTGTTTATCAAAAAGCACACCTGTAAGGAATAAGTCACAAACAACGAGCTGAAAAATTCCCGGAATTTTAAAAGACCTACAATAGGGGGCCCTACCCATATTTTAACAATAGGACAAAGAAAATAGGGTTTTCTATCTTCTCTTTAGAGCCCAATAACATTTTAAAAATTTTATTCTTTCTTTCAATAGTTTATCATAACAACAAGTGTGACGTTAATAAAGGACGTATTATAAAGAGGGAAAAACTTAACTGCGCAACTCAGCCGCGAACTGTGCTGCAGCGAAGTCTTGGTAGGGGTTAGAAGATGCCATTGTACTTTACCCCACACACCTGTTAGGCACAAAGGACCAAGACCTGACAAATTCTCGGGTAGCTAGAGTTGTGTAACTGGGCTTTACCCACTTTAACAGTAAACAAAAATATTCTCTTTAGAACACAACTACATTTTAAAGAAAATTTAACATTATCAGCTGTGGACGGTGAATTATAGAGGACCAGCACAGCATGCGTTTTTTACCCCTGCATAGGGAGCTGCTAGAAAGGTATGGCTTAAAATGGTTCCTCACCTTTCCACCAAAATGGCGGCAAACTTCACTGAGTAAAAGGCTAGTGGGGGAAGGCTCCTGATTGGCTAAGTAAGGGTTTGACACTTATTAAGGGAGATTTTCACCCCTTTGCCCACTCCTTATACCGAGCAGGCGATGTTCACTGTACCCTCGTACAAGAACACCAAACAAACATAACGTGGTACTAACGATCTTGGACGATAACCATTTACTCCCAAACCCCATGCCTACTTTCCCTCGAGCTGACAGAGCAATTTTTGTACAGTTAAGGCTAGAGAATTGGTAATGACCGCCACATCTTGGTGGAACAGCATAAACTGCCCCTCTGAGCTTGAAGGAGTGAGGGGTGGAGTGGAAACCCTCATACCAATAACGTTGTCTCTGTAGTCTGTACCACCAACAATGCCTCCCAGCATCCTCAGCGTTTTGGTAGGGTCGTACAGCACGATATCATAAAGAACGCGTCCTCTTGTCTTAGTTCTCATACAAATACAATGGCGTTATAAGGCAGCACTTAACAATCTCCTACCGTACGTGCGCGAGGTACGCTGGGAGAGTTACAGCGCCGCAAGTCGCCCATCAATATTTCCAACCCATCTTACCTCATTTATCCCTGCTCTGACTCTGAATATTTTTTTATTTTTTTGCATCTGTTCGGAGTACTCTAAATCTAAAAAATTATTCTTTCTGCCTGGAAAACGTGAATGTTTATGGGACAAGGTTGCACACTTTACAGGCCTAGGCCTTCTGTGGTTGCCTGAAACGTCTGTTATTAAATAAAATATTATTATTATTATTATCCTTGGATTTTTCCGTATTTCACATATTTCCATCGACTCTGAAATAATTAATTGGCTTAGAAATTTCACTTTATATTACGTAACAATTTAAATAAAAAAGTAGAAAAGCCCGTTGCAGCTAATACAAACGGCACTTGCGGCTAGCCTACCTTGGATATGAAACGATGCCAACCCATAACACTACGATAAGAAGTGAGTAAACAAGCGACCCAAACTCCAAGTTGCAACCAACGCAACACTCAACGTCACTTTTCTGCCAAATTCGTCTTTGGTTCCTACTTCCTAGGTTTAGCATAATATTTTTAACAAAAAATTATTTCTTCATCCTTCGCGACCAATCACAAGCGCTTTCGAGATTTAAGTTGACTGACTCAGACTGACAGGATGGAAAAATACTTTTCTGTAGTTAGGTATTTATCAAAAAGGACACCTGTGAGACCTTAGTCACAAACAACGCAGAGAGGAAAAATTCCCGAAATTTTAGAATAGCGGGCCCTACCCATATTTTAACAATGGGTTTTCTGTCTTTTCGTTAGAACCCAGTAACATCAAAAATATTCCATTCTTTTCTTCTAAAGTTTATCATAACAAAAAAACAAGCGTGACGTTTCACCTGGAAGGACCTATTTTATTATACTTATACGGGACTTAACGAGGTTACCGGAGAGTTGGTCTGTCAACAGAGTTGGCCTGATGACAGGGAATGTTAGCGACTAACTAAAGGCCGCCGACACGTTACGGCAGAGCCCATTGAAATACCTCTATAAAACTATTTCTTTAGTTTTAGATTTGAATTTTGAGCGAATTCTGTCGGCAACGGCCATATCACGCTGAATACACCGGTTCTCGTCCGATCACCGAAGTTAAGCAGCGTCGAGCGCAGTCAGTACTTGGGAGGGAGACCACCTGGGAACACTGCGTGCCGTTGGCTCTTTTTACTTAACGCCTTTAAATTCCAGTAGATTACTTTTTAATAAGCTCTGGAAAAGCGACGCTTTGCAATCGTTTACAATTGTTTTCGCAAATATATCTTAATTTGCAATTGCAATGAGCTACTTCGGTAGGTGCTTGTGTCTGTGGGAAGAAATATGTAGGTTTCACGGGAGCGTAACGTTGGAATTATGTTAACTAATAACTATTAACTCTTTCTCCGATTAGTACATCTATACCGGTCTGTTATTTTAAGTGTTTTAACTATTTTGACAATATATTTTTAATAACTTCAACAATAAGTATCTTAGCCACTACAAGATGGCGAAACTTACGCCGAAAATACAACTTATTATCTAGTCTTTTCAAACTGGCATCGGGCAAAGACGGGCATCTTGCACTATTGCTTGTAATAGTGGTAGGAATCAGTGAGCACTCACTGTAGGAATTTACTTGTAGACTCTGATACATTAGAATTCAAAAATACCGATATAATTTCTGTTGATTGTAATCTAATACCATTAATGACGTATTAACAGAAAAACACTGCGCTTAAGGCGTTAACATTTTATGTCGCCATGGTTCCATGTTGTCGCGAGTAGCGATCACCTCCCAAGCGAGCTCCCAAGAGTTGAACAAATTCGTTTTCTTAAACTAGTTAATTCTTTTCGATTTCAAAACAAAATGAGCCGAAGGTATGATTTGCTCATTTTAATTCAGTTTCCCAAGTGAAACGATTAAGACGGAATGGGCTTACTATTGTTTCGAGAACCCCCTTTTTTTAAGAATTAAGGTTGTCACTAGGTCCCACGAGCCCGACGATTAATATTCCTCGGGGAACTGTTACAAATGTTGCCCGTGACCATTTAATTTTGAATCTTTTAATTTGTTATTGCTACCGTCGCATATTTTTTCCGACGGGGTGGTCGGGCACGGTTCCACTTTATGTGCAGTTCCAGTTTGGGCAAACGGCCGCCATCTTTGTACACCCCTTCTCGAACTTTTCATTTTGTATTTCAAGATTTGACTTTTAACTCGTATCGGTTTGAATCACAGTTATTCTTAAACTTTTCGTGGATTTAGATTTAGTTTTTGGAGACAAATTATTTTCGGATGTTAAATATTTTTTTTGGAATTTAAATTTTTTTCCTCTCGGAATTTTAATGAGTGAACCCGAATCGTGCCAAAGTTTGACGACTAATAATAAAGCCAAATTATGTCGCGACCAGTCTTTCGTTGATTGAAAGGTCCTGAAATATCCTATATTGAAAGTATCTTTATTTCGTTAATATTATATTGGAAATTTCTAACTATTATAAACACCAACATTCATTCCTCTAGAGAACAGAACTTATCAGACAGCAACAATTATCACCAGGGCTTTGGAATTCTCCCTTGTCATATTTTATCTATTTTTATTTTATGAGCCTAATCTTCGTTATATCATATTATAGTTGTTAACTAACCACATTAGCAATCATCATTATTTTAAGCCTGTTTCTAATGACCCAAATTTGCCCAAATCAACTAATTGTTGATAAAAAAAAATGTAAAATAATCACAGTACAAGTTGGACCGTTTTAAAATTGTTTTTAATCAAACCGTAACAGACTTATAATCCATCTGATCAGTTATTTGACTAATTATTTGGTATGAAAAAAATATCATTTCTTTAAGAAAGACACATTTCTATAATATTTTAAATTTATGTTCAGTTGAAAATTAGCAAAAACTTATTTGCTTAATGGCATTTATAGTACTTATTATTTGTGAATATTTTAATGACCTTTGTTATAAAAATATCTAACAGGATTGCCTTCAAAATTTTAAATAATTTTTTAATGAAATTGCTGGCTTCCTTTTACTCAGGCTTCACAAATTTCCCTGAAAATCACTGAAGTTACAAATTTCCTAGAGTTTCGTTGACATTACCATGTTGCCCATATTTGTATGAACCCCAAACATTAAATGTTACAATTTTCCTAAACATAAAAAATTTCCCCATTGAAACCAAATTCCCTGACGGTTTTGTCTCTTTTTTAAAATTTCTTAATTTTTCCCTGACCTATGGCAACACTCTCTTAAAAATATTTTAGTTGATTAAACTTTCAAAATCAAGCTGATAATATTTTTCATTCAACTTGATTATAAGATCAGCGTCAAAACTTTCCTCGGTAACTCGAGGAGACGAATGACTTTCATCCGTGGTGTTTAAGAATTCATTTGGATCCGAATTCATACTCGGACTTAGATCAGGAGTATTGAGGGTCTCTGTACCAGATGATTGCTTAATAGTCGAATTATCCAGATAATGATCGACCTGTTCAATTTGTTGTGGTTGGTGTAATGTTAAACCATAACCACCGGGGGTATCCTGCACTGCGCGTAAAGCGACAGGAGGTATTGCACCGTCTGACATCAGAGATGTGACTTGAAAATTAAATTCATTCGACTGAATCCCAGGCGTATTGAGGCTCTCCGTACCAGATGATTGCTTAATGGTCGAATCATCCCAACAATGATCGACCTGTTCAATTGGTTGTGGTTGGTGTAATGTTACACCATACACACCGGGGGTATCCTGCACTGCGCGTAAAGCGACAGGAGGTATTGCATCGTCTGACATCAGAGATGTGACTCGAAAATTAAATTCATTCAACTGAATCTCAGGCGTATTGAGGGTCTCTGTACCAGATGATTGCTTAATAGTCGAATCATCCAGATAATGATCGACCTGTTCAATTGGTTGTGGTTGGTGTAATGTTACACCATAACCACCGGGGGTATCCTGCACTGCGCGTAAAGCGACAGGAGGTATTGCATCGTCTGACATCAGAGATGTGACTCGAAAATTAAATTCATTCAACTGAATCTCAGGCGTATTGAGGGTCTCTGTACCAGATGATTGCTTAATGGTCGAATCATCCCAACAATGATCGACCTGTTGTGGTTGGTGTAATGTTACACCATAACTACCGGGGGTATCCTGCACTGCGCGTAAAGCGACAGGAGGTATTGGACCATCATCTTGAAGAACAGCAAGAGCTCCATCATGTCCATGAAAATGTCCTTTAATTTCCAGGGGGGCTCCGTTAACGTCCGGAGAAGCTCCATTACTTTGACCGATGGAATTGAGAATCTCAACTTCAGGACTCAAAAGAGCCATGGTTGCCAGTTGGTGTGTTAAATTCTGGAATAGGAAACGTCTCTCATCCTCGCAAATATTTGTGATATAAAGAGCAATTTTCTCATCTGGAGCAGTATTGGACGTTTGATTCGACAAGGGGCCAAGTAGTGTCCGTGGTGGATTGTTACTACAATATCCAAGAGGGTCAACTGGCGTCTCTCCCTTGCAGGTGAATTGATTGTAAAATTGAACTGGCATATTCTCAATGTCTTCAAACTTGTCATCATTGTCTTCAATCAGTGGCTCTGATTTCAAATCAGCCCATTTCAATTCTTGGGGATTATCTACATAGAGTTCGGCTTCGTCCATGGCCATTTCCAAAACGTCCCCGGACCTTGGAACTACTTGCGGAGAACTGGGACCATTTTCGAAGTAGTTGAGTGGCCAATCTGGCATGAATTTCGCTTTCGAGCCTTTATCGCGATGCAGAAATATCAATTGGAACTCTTGGAGTAGAGGTATAACTAGCAAGAGATACTTACAAGTGAATAAGAAGTACTTGTAGTCTGGTAAAGGTTCAAATTGAAGCGTTACAAAGTCCTTCTTGTTGCTAATTTTACAGAACTTCCCATCAGGGATGCACCGACATTTTGGAACTGCGCTGAAAAACGACGATCTTGCATTTGTGAATTCTTTAGTCGTTTTAGGTGCAGCTCGACCTTTTAACTGGCAATATTCCTAGAAGCATATTATTTTAAATGTCAGTACGACATTTCCCTGATATTTCCAGGTGCAGTAAGTGCAGGAATAGTGGTGGTGGGGTGGTGCGTGATTGGTTATTCCATGGAAGAACTAACGCGAGATGGAACAGCCCCCTAGTGTTGAAAAACCTGTCGTCCAAAAACTTGAATACCCCCTTTAGATTCCTCCTCCCTTCCTAAAGGTGGGTACGTACGTGGAAAGGCTGCGCGCGTCGGTTGGCGCGCGCCAGTTCAATTTCAAATTTTAGTGAACAAGGCTTACGCTACTATCGCCAAGTTTCGAGAGATGGACGGTTCGGCGCTGCCTCGGCTTTAAAGTTTAAACCTCAACGTTAAAACAGCTGTAACCAATAACAAATCAGAGGCGCGCGAATATTGCGCAGACCGAACTTTCTGTTCCCACTATCTCGGAGAGCTCTCCTACGTCACTCGCTTCATTTCTGGTAGAAGCTCCGCTATCTTCGTCGCCGTTCCACCTCGCGTGGTTATTCTTAGTTGGAAAAATTTTATATCCCAGACATTCATAGGTTTGAATGAACCTCATCATATATTTCTCAGCCTGATTTGTACATAATGGGGATGAAACTAATAGCCCTAGGTATTTGTACACAATAGTTCAGAACTGTTTGGGACATTATTTTTGCCAATTTTCGGGGGGGGGGGGTAAATAGCCTTGGGCATTAAACTTACAAGAAGTAACGCCCATTCATCTCTCTTATTCAGTCTGGCATTCGATAGCTTTTTCTGGTTCATGACTTTGACAGCAATAATGTAACCACTCTCATAACGTTTAACTGCATAAAATCTATTTCCGTGAGTTCCAGATTTCAGTTTTTCAGACAAGAAATACCACATCAACTTTGATCTTTAAGAAGAATATGTAATAAACAACTCCTATCTTGTTTTTTAAATTAAAAATATTCGAAGTACGCTTACTTGAACGGATTCATAATTAACCAGCTGTGATATAACTTATGTAGCACTCGAAACAGTAAGAAACTAAAATTGAAAAGGAAATTTTAAAAAAGTCATTAATCTTGTCAGAAGCATTACAGCATTGTGCAAAACTAAACTAGTTTCATCAATTAGTCGAAAATATGATAAATTAAAACATGAGCAGCTAAATGTGCTACTGTTTTGGTTATTTACTAGGTTTTCCAAAATATCAACAGTAAATATTTACTGTTGAAAATATATGAGCGGCTAAATGTGCGTCTGTTTTGGATATTACCAAGGTTTATCAACTGTATTAATTCCCCCTTTTCCAAAATATTAATAAATTGGGTATGTTTTAAAAACAAAATATTGCTAATTACTTTGTTTGTTGTAAACTTTTTTCTCTATATTGTTATTTTATGTTGTAATTTCTACCCTAAAAAGAGGCGCACTTTTAGCCACTCGTGAAAATATTACTAAATTGGGTATTATTTAACCCCAAAATATTGCTACTTTACCAAATTATTGCTAATTACTTTATTTATTGTAAACTTTTTCCTCAATATTGTTCATTTCAACCCATAAGAGGGGGAGCACTTTTAGCAACTCGTATTAAAACAAAAAGCCAAGGCTTAAGTTAGTAAAAACTTTCAGCGCTTTGCCGTTGCCGCTTTCAGGCTCAGCATCTTTACAATATCTATTTTCTACACACCACAAAAAATCGTAATTTTAAATTATATGAATTTAAATAAGTATTTTCCCCATAAATTAAAATTTGGATACTTAAATAGGCCATGAATTTATTTAGAATAGGCGTAATGTTAGACAACAACTTACCACGTCCGCTGAATCCCTGATTAATTCTCAAAATTATTGTCACGAGACACGAAATGACGAAGAATGCCACGCCCACGGAAATATACCAAAGGGGAAAAGACAAAACGGGGGGAATATTAAACCAAAGCCAACTCGATCACGTTTTAGGCTGCACGCGCTATAGAAGCCCGTCCAATGGGGCTCAAAACGCGTATCACACATTTTAACCCAAAAATCAATAGAATAGAGTCAGTTTTGAACTGGGCCGTCTATGGGAGGAACACCGTTTTTGGCCCTTAATTCTGAAAATACTGTTTCAAATTTCTAAAAATTTTAGTAGTGTAGAGTAAGGTTTTTTTGTTTGTTTTTCTCTGCGAAGATTCAAAAGTTTCTCAAGTTTTTCTTTTATAGTTTTTTTTTTTTGGTAAAAAAACTAAAACGAAAATTAGCCATAATTAAAGAGCTTAATCTTCAAACCGTTTAAATGTGTTTTCTTCGGTTTCAATGGTTTAAATCTCTTGAAATCTTAGGGAGAGTTATATTGAAGGGTTTTAAATTACCGTGCAAGGTTTCAAAGTTTTGAAACGAATAGATCTTTTCCTAAAAATTCCCCAAGTTGCTAAATAGGTTGTGATTATACACAGACAAAATTTTTAGAAAAAGAACTATTAGTTTTAAAACTTTGCACGATAATTTGAAACCCTTCAATATACCTCTCCCTGAAATTTAAAGAGATTCTAACCAGTGAAATCGTTGACTACGGAATAAGATTTAAGACCAGTTCAAGCTTGGCTGAAGGTGGGGGACTTTAACCTATCGGGAAGAATCGTTCTTTGATAAATTTCCTCGCGTGCTGGCGCTCTTTGCTATCCTTCTTTAAAGGGGTCATTCGTAAAATTAAATTTGCTTTGGTTCATTGAGGTTTTAAGAATTTTATTATTGTTCTTAGATTTTATCTTGCAGAACTATATTGCAGACATGTAGATGTATTCCGATTTAAATAACACGAAATTTAAATATAATAATTTTCCTAGTGAATCGACAATCGTACACAGCGCGAGAACAAAAGCCGAATAGCTTTCTAGGAAACGAACGCCAACCGAAATTTATTTTTGAAAGACCCCCCACCTTTTTTAAAAAGGTTTTACCAGAGAGGTTTTACATTCTATTCGTCTCTCTATAGTTAACACAGATATGTTGGGGAAAGCAGTCAAAACGGGTGAGAAGAGGATAGGAAAGAAATCCATCCCTTCAGCTTCGGGCGCGTTGCTTCAAGTCAGTCTGCCTGTAGCACGTCGGCTCGGCGGGAAAAAAATTCAAATAGTAGCGTCGCGTCCTCGAAGGGATAGCAAAGAGCGCACCTGGCGGATATTAAAGGCGAACTAAAATGTCAGAAATACAGTCTGAAAACCCTACGAAGAACTGGCCTTAATTCTTATTCCGTAGGCAACGAAAACACTTTTAAACCGTTTGAAAACTAAGCCCTTTAATTATGGCTTGTTTTCGTTTTCATTTTTTTCCAAAAAAAAAAAGTAAAAAAGAAACTTTTGAAAATTTGCACAAAAATAACAAACCTTATTTTGCACATGTCATTAAAATTTCAACAGATTTGAACCAGAATTTTCAAAATTAGGGTCCCATAGACGGCCATGTTGAAAGCTGACTCCTTGGCTTTTTCGAGCGAAGAATTTGCCAAAAATTCCTGATACTCGCAAAGGGAAAAATTTGTTTGGAGTGCAAAAAAGCGTGATGGAGTGGGCTGTGGTTAAACCTAAACTACAACCAACGAAGAGATTTGATTGGTTGAAATTATATACACAGTTTCGAGGGCTAAGAAAAAACAAATAACAAGTTGGGAAAGCCAAAATATTACCTCTCCGAGTGGAGATGACTATCACTACCCCTTAAACAACCTAAATATATGCATCTATCGCTTTTTTTAATTCTTTGCAAGTGCAGGAATTGAATTTTAAAATAGTCTATTGTTCAAGCCTTTTCAATATCTCTCAATTGCTGTGGAAACTCTACTCTCTCGCTATACCTCAACCGCATTCTTAGTCTACCAGTATGATTTGTAACATTTGTCCATATCAAAGCTGAATCATACCTTGCCACACAAAAAGCAAATGTGCCCAAATCATGGAAGCCACAACCCAATCACACATAAGCTAGGCTCCCACTTAACCAAAATAATTATTAAACAGTTAAATACTCACAAAGGTTGGCAAAATCAATCTCCTTCAGTAATACGTAAGGCTTAATTATATTATTTGCCGAACAAAATTAATCGAGCAAATCTAACACTTAACTTCTTCCTTCGAAATTCTATCAAAGAATGATTCAACTGTTTAAAAAAAGGTTTTTTTCGCAAATAGGGCGCTATCATATCAACCGCAATTCCGTCATATTTAAAAAATATACATGGCCAACACTTTTTTAGACACAATAGTGGAAGTTTTAGTCTCATTTAAAACATGTAAAACAATTATCTCATCTACAAATAGCTTACACATGTCTTTTTTTACCAATATCTAGCCGTTTGGATTTTTCTAAACCAATCTTACCACCAAAATATTTTTTGATATAGAATAAATGTTCTATGTTCTTCATTTTTGAAAATATATTTTTTAGCGTTTGTAATGATTACTCTCTACACCTACACTAATCTAACAAGGAGTATAAATCCACTAGTGGAAGCGGTGTTTTTATTGAAAATATATTTTTTAAGCATTAAATCTAACTGGGAGTAATATGAAAGGAGTAGAAGCTTATCTGTCTTAGGAAATATGAAATTTTATCTTAACAGTTCGTTAAATCATAAGTTTATAACGAAAAAACGCGGAAGGGGAAAACGAGCAGACAACAACGATTTTTGGGGGTAGAAGTTTAAGAGCGCCATCTGTCGTCCGTGCCAAAGTTGAACTTCCACTCGAAGGCAATGGGAAAGTGGATAAAATAATGCCATCAGCTATTTAACTGCGTCGATATATTTAACGACTTGACCCATGACATGCCCTTAACACTGGCTTCTATGAATCCTATTTATTCTTGGATGCTAGGAAACTTGGTAGACGTAACAGTCTGTACCAAGTACCCAAGCATCCTTCAATAAACGCCTGGCAACATTGTGGTACGCATGGTACAACTAAAAAATAGGATGTGTATTTATCTTTCGACTCACTCCAAGCCTTTAAGCCCTCAATACAGAGGATTTGAAACACTATCGTAATTCCTAGTGTCTCGAATCTCTACGTTCCTGTCCATTATGAACAGTGCTGAGAGAATGATACATCAGAAAGAGCCATTCAAATCGAATTGCCGAAAATATTATCCATATTTTCATTTCATATAACTGAGAAAACAAATTATTATGGTTCTGAGAGGAGCTTCCCATTTTATTTGTTGTTCTCAAAAATATATGGCAATGCACGGGCCTCGATAGATATTGGAGGCAATGAAGGAAATATATCACAATGCATGGGCCTTGATAGATACAGGAGGCAATGTAGGAAATATAACGCAATGCACGGGCCTTGATAGATATAGGAGGCAATGATTTAACGACTTCGGTACTTGGGTTTATCTTTAATATTTAAATAAATATAATTATTTTTAATTATTTTAATCGCCAGTAAATAACTTTAAAAATAGTTAAATCGTTTAAAATAAAGTTGTTCATAATATCTTTCGAATCTTTGCTAATATTGACGTTTAAAGTGAAGGGTACCCTTCTTGCCCGCTTTCTTCAAATTTTGGGGTATATATACGATCCGTTTCCATTATAATAATAGATAAAAACGCATTCGCGTGAACCTTTGGTGGAAGCCCTGCCATTGGGAGGCTAGACGTTTCTCGTAACCCTAGCTGATCGCCGCGTATATCTTAAAACCAAATAATAGATAAAAACGCATTCGCGTGAACCGATGGTGGAAGCCCTGCCATTGGGAGGCTAGACGTTTCTCGTAACCCTAGCCGCTCGCCGCGTATATCTTGAAACCAAACGATGACGAAGGAAGAGAAGCCAGAATGGACTGACTGGCGTCCATGTGGAATGGACAAAGACCTGAAGATGGTGGTGCATAGAAGCTGGTGTCAATGTGGAATTGACGAAGAACAGAAGATAGTGGTGCATAGAAGCTGGTGTCAATGTGGAATTGACGAAGAACAGAAGATGGTAGTGCATAGAAGCTGGTGTCAAGGTGGAATTGACGAAGAACAGAAGTTGGTGGTGCTTGGAAGCAAGCACGTACAGACTAGTGTCCATGTGGAGTGGACGAAAACCAAAGCTGGTGGTGTTGGAACTCAAGTAGAATAGCCAGAGGAGACAAACCCAAATTTCCGTGAACTGTCAATGCAGTCCGGAAATTGGGAACACGTTTGCTCCGATACGCAAACTGCGAACGCGGTCACGTGGGGTCTGACAGACAGACACACAGACACACAGACACACACACACACACACACACACACAGACAGACACGGCCGGTGTAATACCTCTCCGTGACATACGTCACTCGGAGAGGTAAAAAGCACGCAAGGTAAATTCCCCCAAAAGGAACAATAAGGGAGGCTTATAAAACATAAAGACTGTCCGTCAAGAAAGCGTTCAGCAAAATGTCAATAAGCCTCTCTCACTAGTTTTGAACATGCTGCGCAAGATACTACTTGTTACTTAGCTATCATGTGGTAACCTCCTAACTACAACCAACGGTGGGTTTTCATTGGTGGGAGTGAAACGAATAGGGACTTGGCAGTACTACGTCTTGCAACGTCAGGCTATCTTCCACTAGTGGTAAAAAACATACTAGGAGGAGGGGCTTATATAAGTTTCATTCTGTTAAAAATAAATACCATAATGGTGCTGGGGGCGAAGTTAAGCCTGAATTGCCAAGTCCCTTAGTCCCTATTTTGTAAGACGAAAATTGAGCAGCGTGTTGTCTGCAGTCTGTTAGAGGCTAGAGCTTTCTCGTCAAGTAATATTTACAGAAAGAAGTGGTCAATTTGTCTTCGTGCCAAGATAAGCGCACAAAGAAACAGTGGAACGTCGCCGTTTTTGAGCCTAAATTTAGTTTGGGTTTGTTCAAGAAAAGTCGAATTATAATAAAATGATGGTCTGTACACCGGCACTAAAGAGGTGTGTTCCAAGATGCCCGAAGGTCAAGATGAAGAATTCTCAATTCTGCTGTCCAAGCCGATACGTTGTCTTTTTTCTAAAAAGTTGGAAGCGTGCGGGGATCTTGCTCAATTTCCATATGCCATTATGGAAAAGTTCAAAGTAAGTATTTAAAATTTTATACAGTAAGCCCAAAGCAACCAGATACGAAAACAAAAGACGACCACCTTATCTTTGCTAAGCCTAAAAATGGGGTGTTTTTCAAACTATTATTATAATTACTATTTATTTCACAAACAAAGTTACTGAGTCTTTTTTGTGTGTGTGGTTTTTTTTAGGACATTGTGTCTAGGAACGCAGAGCAGGATCCTCAGGGGATTAATATAAAATATTAAAACGCAGTGCAAGATCCCCAGGGGATTAATATTAAATCTTAAAACGCAGAGCAAGATCCTCAGGGGATTAATATTAAATATTAAAACGCAGAGCAGGATCCCGCCGGGATTTAGTATGATCCTTGGCTCTTCACTCCCGTCAAAGCGGACGTGAAAATGTAAACTCACCTAACATCATTTAAGGTAGCACCACTCAAGATACGTCGCTTTCGAACTATAGAGAAAATATAGGGGTCGTGTATAAAGCAAAAAATTCTTCAATTCATAGGAGCTCATTAAGGGAACAGGAAAAATTTTCAAGATAAAATGAAAAAACGCGCTACTTTATGAAAAATATTTTAATTCTTAACTGCTATTATTGAACATTTTAAAGCAACAATTTCGCAACATAATCAAGGGCATAATATCGCAACATTTAAGAAGAAACAATTGTCAACATTTTTAATTAACAATTAGTCATCATTTTAAAGTAACAATTTCGCAACATAATTAAAGGCTTAATTTCGCAAGATTGAAGAAACAATTTGTCAACATTTTGAATTAACAATTTCGCAAATAGTTAAAGGCATAATTTCACAACATTTTAAAGTAACAATTTCGCAACATAATTAAAGATATAATTTCACAACATTTTAAAGAAACCAATGACAAAATTTTAAAGTTGCAAATGTCAAAATTTAGAGAACAATTCTCAAAATTTTAATTATTGTTTTAAAACAATTTTTAAACATTTAATAAATTTGAAAACCCTTAAGGTACAGGCACTCGGTAAGAAATTCCATATACCAAATACTTCAAATTCATGCTTGTTGTAAAATTTTGAATCATAGCAAATGTTTGAACAACGCAATAAAAACCAAATTTCTCATATCGATTAAACTTAATATCAAATTGCAATACATATAATAATCTCGAATTTTTGTCCCGTTGCACTATGTTATAAAGGACCGATATTTTGGCAACATTTCCACAAGACTCATAGTGAAAATATCTCTACATGTTTGACGTCCACTGAGTTCTAGGATATTATGTAAGTAAATACTTTACCGGTGCACCATCTTGTGGCCCAGTTAGCCTCCTAGTTGGTCTAAGTGTGTTGTGACGTTTTAAATGTGTAAAGAGCTTCATTCCTATATTATGTTAAAAGTTTCATTAGAAAATATCACTTAACATTGAAGATAGTGCAAGTGAATTGCGACGCGCTATTCTTGAAAATGTGCAAATGTCGTACTACAGAACTGAAATGCACAAACGATGTTTGCGGTTTTGGCTGGTCTTTCAACAGTTGGCGTTTCGAAGTCTAAAAAAGAGGAACGAAATATGCTATTTACTTCTGGATTCACTCGTGATTATTAAGTCTTGTTAAGTTGTGGCTAGCCGGTACGACGTCGAAATGTCCTACCTGCCGACTACTTTTCCTTGAACTTGCATTTTTCACTTTCTTGTAAACGTTTGTTCATCAACTTGACAATTTCTCCAACATTGTGGTTTTCGTCTCGAAAATCGAGACTAGCTTCTCCACTATTGCATGGTAATTGATTTCTTTGATCGCGTTTCAATAGCGCGTGAAGCCTAAAGGCGGATGCCCACTGAGGTCGCTCGAAATTTCGCGTTCGCTTAAAACGCGTTAACGCGGATGTATTTCAAACGTTTCACGCGAAAACCATTCACACCGGAATTTTGCTTCCCGCTGGAGTCGCGTGAAAAAAGTGTAATTTTAGTTTTGAATGAAAAAAACCAAGAAATACTAATGGTCAAAATGGGTTAGAGAAATTTTTCTGAAAAGAAAGCAACAAGGGGACTTTCATAATTTGTTAGTGGATCTCAAGATTTCCGATCACAGGGGTAGATTTTGCAAAGGCTTAAGCCGAGAAGGTCATCGTATTCAATGGCTCATAATGATCAAGACCGAATGTTGATAGAAAATTTTTGTACTAATAATCAGTTCAATACAAATCTACCCAAAGACTTAAGTAAATAATATTCACTCACTATCCGTATTCATTGCCAAAGCAATGGATCGCCATGAATTCCGATGCACTTCTCTTTCGCGGTGATTTTTATGTTTAAAATTATCAATTCTTAAATTAATTTTACGTTAAAATCCATTTTAATCCGAAATCAGGTATAAACGAAGGCTACTGAGTGATTTGTCAGTTTTAACAGACCGAAAAACGCGGAAAAACCCAACTTTCACCAATTATTCCGCGCCATCTGTCGCTTATATTTTCGCGCGCGAACTTACGAAAATAGGAAGCTGCTCAAATTTCGCAAGTCGTCGCGTGAACGCGTAGAAATTCTCGCGCGACAACTCTCCACCGATTTGCGCATGCGCACGCGCGAAATTTTCGCGTGAAACTTACACGCGACGCCAGTGGGCATCCGCCTTAAGCGTGATCGGGTGGGCTGTCCTCAAGTGAGACTAAGTATCCCGCAAAAATCGCATAATGTCAAATGATATCGAAATAACGTTTCTTTAAACAATTTAACTAGAAAGGCAAAATATATTTGACGGTAAAAATAATTAATAATATCAATAATATTTATTAAATTATTTAAGAAAAACCTGGGTTTATCTAAATTTTAATAGTCAATGTTAATATAGGACGAGTAATGATGATTGCACCATAGACTGTACACATTTCATAGTTAATATAGAGCGAGTATTATAGTTAATAAAAGCGGAGTGGAGATGTTGTTCCATAATATTAATTGAATATATGGAAATATTTTTCGTAATTACGATGCCTTTAGTAGTTTTGTAGCTCGAAAGCTCTGTTTCATTTTTATATTCCAAGGCTTGGACGCTTTCGGTGAAATCAAGTTTGAACCGTAATAGGCCTAGTGAAACAAAGAGTAAATAATTGAGGCCCGAAGTGTAGTAAACTATGGGTGTTGATTTTCTTGTCTGCAATGAAGAGACATTAACGGTTGGGAGTGAGCCAAAAGTTAAATACACGTTTAAATTATTAAATTTTATAATAGAAGAAAAGATCATGGTGGCAATTAAACGGATTGTATAGCTACAGAGTTTTCGTTCTATTTATGGTGCGCATTCAGTTTCAGTGCGTCTAGCCACAAATCAGATTTGGTGTTATTTAACGTTAACACTCATGTTGGCAAATTAAGAATATCGTTGAGGTCAGACGAGACGATAGTGTGTACACTGCAAACCAGTTGTGAATGTAGCTATGAGTATATCGGGTAAACAGCTGAAGCGTAGACGATTGGGCCTTTACAAACACATAAAGTTTATATCTCTCCAAAATTTGTACACTTCATTTCCTGTTCTTTTCCCCATTGACTGATTTCCATGTGTCCAAGATTTATCCTTATTGGATGTAAAATGTCGTCAGCTTTATTGTATATTCGCTATGCTTGGAATACTGCTTCAAATATTCGTAAATTTTTCCTTCAAAAAAGAGAAATAATTCCATATCTAGATAAATATGTTTGTAGTAGTAGACCTCTTGACTCGGAGAGGTAAAATTTTGGTTTTTTCAACTTGTTTTAACTTTAACTTGTAATCGACCCTGTTTAAAAAAACTATAACCCACCTGTAAATAAGCCACAGGCTTAGTGTGGAAATCCCTTCATAGACAAAAGCTTAGATTATTAGATTATTATCAAAAAATAATATGCTAGTTATGAATTGTTATACGGCCGAAATGAGAATGCCCATTTCCGCTCAATTTTTGGAGAATCATAGCCCAATTCCGCACAATTTTTATGGCCCATTTGCGCACAGTTTTTTACATCGAAATTTTAGTTCACCTTTTTTATCATAACCCATTTCAGCAAAGATTTAGGGTTAGGTTTGGTTCGGTTAGGGTAAAGTTAGGTTAGCTTTAGCTACAATAAAGGCTTGCTATTAAACTTGTTGCAATATCACTATCAGTAGAAAAGTGTATTGATAGACGTAAGCATTAAAACAAGCGTGTTTTTGTTAAAAAAATAAAAGTAAAAGATGCTTTTTTTAATTCCGTTTGTAAAAACTGCATTAAAAATAAATCTATCGTTAAATAGCTTCAAAATTTTTATGATCATAAAACCTCACATTTTGGCTATATTCGTTCCAACGGCATTCAGTCCAATGGGTCAGCAGCATAAGTTTCAGGGTTTTAAAATGAAATCAACAAGCAAATAAAAATGTTTTATTTGCAAACTGTGCGGAAATGAGTTTTGAAAAAATTGTGCGGAAAGGTGCTGTAGGTTTTTAAGGTGTCAAAAATAAAACTGTGCGGAAATGGGCGACCACTGTCTGAAAGGTAACGGTTTCAATTTGAAGCCAAGGCTTAGGTAAAGGAATGAATTTCCTCCGATTAATGAGTTTGTTGTAGGCTTGGACTAAAATCCACACGCGTTGCTTCGTAAAAATAAAACATTTTTTACATCCAACAAACACTGCCTTTATATAATAATTTCATTTGATAATATATAATACAACTGAAGCAGTTTCTAAAATTACGGTAGATGTACAAACAGCAGACTTAAATCTGAATTATTTTTTCTTATTTTTAACAATTGTCAACAATATTATAATATCACCATCATTTCAATGTAAATGGGTCAAAGGTCAAACACTTTAATATATATTAATATCACTTAAAAAACATTGAGGTTGATAGAGTTATTGTGCTCCAAATTAAATAACCATCGCCGGAAGTCCATTAAATTAGCCTAGGCTAATTTAATGAACTTCTGTTATCGCTCATAAAGTTAAGGCCAAAAAAGTAACCCTGTTTTTAAAGTACACAACTCATAAGACTCAAGATCCTTTGTTTACCTAAGCTTTTACAATGTTATAGAGCGTTACTGAGCGTAGTCTTGAGTCTTATAAGGATAAGTGTTAAAGGGAGACGAAATGGTCTGTATTTTAATTTTTAAAATATTGTTAAAAGTAACAGTGAGCACGTATGAGAGGGAGAGTCAAAGATAGAAGAGGCAGGGAGGAGACACTTGAGAGGGAGTGGTAGTCTAATGTTAAAGAAGCAGTTATATAAATGGAAGGGGAAAAAGGGAGGGTAGGAATTTTTATCTCTCTCCCTCGATTCGAGCTAAAGCGCACACGCTAGTGGCGTCGGTTACTACACTTCCGCGAGCTCCCACTTCCAGTTCAAAACAGGTTTTTAAATTTGACGCATGCGCGCGGACACCGCGGCGAGTGACTAAGCCAGCGCCGGAGAAAGACGAGTTTAGCCACGAAGCGAACCAATCCGCCTATTCACATTATTACTCCCTCTCAAGTCGCTCCTCCCTGGAAGGGGGAAGGTAACTATAACGGCACAGCCCGTTATCTCTCTCACGTGCAACAACCTCTGCTCCGTTGAGAATACTGGCCGTAAACAAACGTCTCTGATTTTTTCCCTCTCTGTTACGTCGATTGCGCATGTGTGAATACCGGTTTGAAAGGGGGGGTGGAACTGACGGAGAATTTGGTCTCTCCGAGCCTCCTTCGCATAAGTGCTCATATCTCAATTTTTTAATAAGATTTTGGCAAACTATGACTGAGTTTATGAAAAAGACTATAACCAATGTGATCAACGAATATTTCAAAAGGCAATATTTAGAGGACAACCTAGGCTACGTTCAGTAACGTAGCATCGAAGACCGATTATTTTTCGCGCTGGACGAGCAAGTTTTTTCGATACGCATCAGTTTCGTGACGTCATTTTTAATAGAGACTGATAAATCGTAAGTGTTTGGAGGATGATTCAAGAAATATTTTTGTAAATTGCCAAAATTTTGAAAGAATTATTGTTACTAAGAATCGCCTAATTTGATTTCAAAATAGTTTTAGCCCAACACTTTCGGAAATTAAATAAATTTTAACGAAATTGGTTAAGCCTTAGTACTTTGCGATTTTGAACGAGACGGAAAAAGTTGAACAAAGCACCAAAAATGCGTTGCCAAAATATACTCAATTGAGAAAGAACGGTTTTTAGTTACAAAACGTTGCCAATATCCCTATTGCATTATGGTGTGATCGTTAAGGTAAGTCTCGGTTAGGTTTGGTTAGCTTAGGTTTAGGCCAAGTTTCGGTTTAGGTAAACTAGAGGCTCAGTTTCGGTTTTGATTAGGTTTAGGTTCATTTAAGATTCGTTTTAGGCTAGGCTTAGTTTTAGGTTCATTTAAGTTTCGTTTTAGGATAGGCTAAGTTTTGGTTTAGGTTAGGTTCAGCTATCCTTCTTCTAATCCAATATTCAAATACGTAAAATAAATTTTAGCCATGAATCTTTCAAACATGGCTCCATGTTTCAAATACAGTCACCGTTAACTTAAAAACCTTATTAAAAACTTAAAATTTAGTTTAAGTTTTACTCCATGAATTTTGACATTATTTTTATTAATGCAAATAAAACAGAAATAATAATTAAAACACCTTAATCATTTAAGTCTCCCTTTAACCTCGTAATCCGAAGCCAAAAATATCTTCCGCGCTGTAAAACATTTAATTTAAAAATTCAAAATTGAAACCTTTTTGTTTGGTTTTGCGAAATAATATTTTTATAGGCACCATATTTGTTTTTGTTTTTTTTTAGTTATTTTAGTTTTTTTGGTCAGTAAAAAAGAATTATTTTAGTTATACAAATAGTTTTAGCTGGGTATTATATCTCTAGTTATAAAAAATTCTGTTAAAAACCTAAATTATTTTTGGTTTGGGGGAGATTTCATATGTATTGAAAAACTGCCACACACATATATATATATACTTTTTCTTTCTGATAAGGAATGTACAGTATTGTCTTTTCTATAGGCATTTTTAGAACCAATATCTATTTTAAGTTAATTGATGATTAATATTAATTTTTGTTTTTAACTACTAAAACAAATTATCGATTTTTTTTTAATTTGCCTATTTTTGTGAAAATATTAGTAAAAGAAAGACTTCACTAAAGGGGGAATGAAAGAGTTGTATTTGATTCTCCCTTTTGAATTTAAAAAATAAGCCAGACTATATACAGTACAGTCATCCGTTAGAGCAGCAAGAACTGT
This sequence comes from Phalangium opilio, assembly GCA_019434445.1. Lineage (NCBI taxonomy): Eukaryota > Metazoa > Arthropoda > Arachnida > Opiliones > Phalangiidae > Phalangium > Phalangium opilio. Next base: position 118,567 of record JAEQBA010001341.1, read on the forward strand.
TACTTCTTTGGCTTTCTTGCCTGACATACTCCGTTACGTTGAATTTCGGGTCATCTGGGTTGCGAGTTTTCCTGTACTTTAGCTCCCTGCGTTGAATGTATAAATTAATGTTACGATGGGAATGGTAATGTAGGTGTTGGCAGGGCCAGATTAAAGTGGGGCGAGGTTGCACTGGTCCCCGGGCCCAAGGCTTTTTGGGGGCTCACTGAGTTAAACTATTCCCCCTTAGCAACATTTGCTGTTCCTTAGGGGGGGATGCAAGTTATCTCGGCCCCAGGGTGCAAATTATCTCGGCCCCAGGGTGCAAATTATCTCATCCCCAGGGTGCAAATTATCTCGGCCCCAGGGTGCAAATTGTCTCGGCCCCAGGGTGCAAATTATCTCGGCCCCAGGGTGCAAATTATCTCGGCCCCAGGGTGCAAATTATCTCGGCCTCAGGGTGCAAATTGTCTCGGCCCCAGGGTGCAAATTGTCTCGGCCCCAGGGTGCAAATTATCTCGGCCCCAGGGTGCAAATTATCTCGGCCCCAGGGTGCAAATTATCTCGACCCCAGGGTGCAAATTATCTCGGCCCCAGGGTGCAAATTATCTCGGCCCCAGGGTGCAAATTATCTCGGCCCCAGGTTGCAAATTATCTCGGCCCCAGGGTGCAAAATTGCTTAATCCGGCCCTTGGTGTTGGTTAATATTTGAAGTATTACCTTGCAACAGCCATGAAAGCTAGTTCGACATTCAGGCCTGTTTTGGCACTGGTTTCCATGAATGCAACACCATATTCCTAGAGAAGAGTTTTGTCGAGTTAGTATTTATTCGATTAGCAACGGTTTTGTGATAACAGTTTATTTTCCCAATTTAGTGCTCTGCTCCAGAACCTTTGCAGGTAATTTTGACTATGTAGATCAAATAGAGAGTTTACTATTTTGGTATTGGCTGTAAAGCTAACAACAAGTATAACGCTAATTGATGCTTGTAATTTGTCAAAAAGGTCATAGAAGTAACACATGTCGGTAATATTGTTATAAAGTTACCCAATGGAACAATCCTTCATTATGAAATTTACCATTATTAGGAAATGTTAAATGTCATACTTATTGAAATCATATAACGTATGGCTGCAATCATTATATTATATCGTACTTATTGTCATCAACCTATGGGAGTACTTGGAGGAACCTTCAACACAAACATCCTAATCTTATATTCATTGGCCATAAAAATTTCATATCAAGCAAAAACCTTAAGGAAACATGATGGTCTAGCCCATAATAAAGCCACATCGTTCAAATGATCTCGCTCATCATTTTTACAATAGCTGTTCATTCAACGCTTAAACTTACTGCATTATCTCTTCATTAAACGCTTATAATTACTGCAATATCTCTTCATTAAATGCTAAACCTTACTACAATATATCTTCATTAAATGCTAAACCTTGCTACAATATATCTTCATTAAATGCTAAACCTTACAACAATATATCTTCATTCAATGGTTAGCCTTACTGCAATATATCTTCATTCCATGGTTAACCTTACTACATTAGTTCCTCATTGAACTAAGAAATTTCCATCTACAAAAGTTGTTGCAAAATTTAGTTAGGCTTAGCGAGCTTACATCAGAACTTCCAAAACTAATCATAAATTAACGAGAAAGATTTGGTTAGTTATCGTAATGTTTTCATCCATATTTAACTCCCTTAATCAATTAAAAATAGCTTGTCTTTCTACTTCATTAAATATCCCTTTAATTATAAATAAATAGTGAACAAAATACTACTACTACTACTACTACTACTATAGAGTACTAAGTACTACTACATCCACAGGCCCTGACAAACTAACAGCCCATCATAGTCACACACGATACGATGTGGCTAAAAAAAGCTTCATCTTTAGAAATCACGGAATTGCGCCATTTGGTCTGTGGAATACCACCTGGTTATCCGAGCATAACCAATTCATTAACAACATCGCCTCCTCAAATGAATAACTTTAATTTATGGGCTAATAAAAATTGCCCCCTTTTTAATAGCCCGTTGAGTAATAAAAATTCCTGACCCTTGATAGCCTTTCGCCGTCTTCAAACTTGACTTGTCGTTCGGCTGAGGAATCCGCCTTGTTCCCAATAAGCATGATCACCACGTCATCTTGCGCGTACTCGTTAATTTCACCAAGCCATGCCTATATCGTTGAATGAAAAATATTCAGAAATCTTAACCCGCAAATTATAATTTCAAACTTTTGAGTTTTTAGAGGTGTTTTTGTATGAACGCAAGCGTAAGTTCATAAGATATGTTCCATAAGTTTGACACTTGTTACTGAGAGCTTGTCATGAAGTGACGTAGGTCATAGATTCGCCTGGTGAGACGCTGTCAAAGGCTTAGTACAGACTAATAGGAAAATAGACTGCAAAACCGAGTGTAGTCGATTCTCGCTTCAGTCGTTCTCGAACTAGCTCGAGCTGTAAGTCTCTAGGAAGTGTCATACTTATGGAACATCACTTCAAGACAGTTTATAGGAGCCTATCACTAACGAGTTAAGAGAAATATGTAGACTGGTGAGCAGCTAAGGTTTCCATGCTGTAAAGACCATTTCGACGTACAAAGTAACTAATGGAATGATCTATTGAAACATAATGGGGTTGATACATCGTCGTCTTTTCCGTCGTGATACATATAGATTACAGCGCAGGCGTTAAAAGAAAGCGGTGGAAGTTAGAGTTTTAGTTACATCGAAATGGTCTATTCTTAGATGTAGGCTTTAGTGTTTAAATGCTTATATTACCCTGGTGTTATCGAAACTAGATTTATTTGTGACATCGTACAAGAGTAGCAACGCTGAAAATAAAAGATATTTAATTAAAGGAAAAGGTTTTTATTTCACGTATATTACCATGTGCATCCCTGTAATACGCATGCGTCACGCTACGAAACCTTTCTTGCCCCGCAGTGTCCCATATCTAAGAAAAAATTAGATTTAATTTAAATTTAACATATTCAATATTAAGTTTACCTGTAATTTAACTTTAAAGTCGTCGACATTAACAACTTTATTCTGTAAAGAAAAAAATAACAATTTAAATTAAACTCAAATAATTTTTCATAAATGGATACTTAAATGGGCAATAAGTATTTTTAATTGGGAAAAAGAAATTACGAAATTGAATAAAACTTTATTTAAATATCTCATCCTTTAGAAAATATATATTTTTTAAAGTTTAGCGTTATGAGGTAAATTTGTTTAATCTCTTTACGACCAATCGTAGCCTTTGATAAATATTTCAAAGTTTTCTGATTGGTCATGGAAATTTATGTAAAGTTAAGGATTCATTGATACATTGTACGATTTATGCCATCAATTTTCCAAGTTAAAATGATGGAACAATGTTAGGCCACATTTTTCTCTACAAGGCTCCCTTACGAATTTTTATTTATTTATTTTCAATTAAAAAACTAAAGTACTGGGATTAAAAAACCCTTGAGATACACCGGGCTGTTTGTGAGCTATGAATCTCAGAGGAAAAGGCTGTTCAGTTTGAAACAATACTTGATTCTAACTTGGCTCACAAAGGGCCTGACAACACTGCATTGAAATGGAAGCTGAGAGCAAAGGGTTAAATTTTCTCAACCCCAACAGTAAAATCTATTTATAAATATGATAACTATGTATAAAGAAACTGCATCCTAACTGACGTCAGCAGAAGTCTTTATTTCTCTAAAAATAGCTTGTTAACAAAATGGCTACGTTGCCATGAAAACCAAATACGCATTTATAATTGTCTGCCCATTGTATCTGTAGGCTTAAATTTTAGGTTAGTGTTTGTAAGTTTATTATTATAAAAACCATTTTATACAAATAATTTCAGATGATAAAATTAAAATTCAGAAATTTTTTTGCGCCGCCGCAAATGACGTTAAAATTACCCGGAAATCAATTCCTACTGTAGAGATGAAAGCTCCGCCCAAAAACGCGCCATCTTTGAATCGTATCAAGAGACATGTTTTTCCAACTCCAGAGTCACCAATCAACATCGCCTGAAATCGTTGATAGATACAGAAATATTTAATACAGAAAGTTCCAAGTGGACCAAGGCTTAAGAAGAACTCAACTATTTCAACGATGGACCCACTAGACCATCAATCGAAAAGGACAATGGCAAATAAAATTAAGCCACTGCGACCGTTGCTATGGTACCGCAGCATCGAGGGACTGTTAAGCCTTTTACCTTCAACCATACGAGGTGAGTTTATTTTTAATAAAATCGACAGAAGGACTCTGTTATTGTGAATCCACGTACCATTGGTACACATAAAAGATGTATTTCAGGATTATGATACTTAAGCCTTGGCCATTTTACATTATACTCATATGAAACAAAAAAAATCTTCCATTGAAAAGTATATTAAACCCCGAAGTTATTCTTATGTAGACTAAAAGATTAATATTTCACTTGGCAGTGTTTCCCAAAATTGATATAATATATTCATGAAAAGCGTGTATGTCACGTGGTAGTTCGTTAAGTCTATTATTGATCTACTAATATTCTCACTGTATCTAGGAGTCAAGTCTTGTTACCTTAGGCTATGAAATCATATTTTCACCAAAAATTTCGGTCAAATACAGATATTGTCCAAAATCACAATTAAAGATGTGTCAAATATCATAAGTTCATAAGATATGTTTCATAAGTTTGTCACTGGTTAGTGAGAGCTTGTCATGAAGTGACGTAGATGAAACGTCATAGATTATCGTAAAGCGACCGACGCCTGGTGAAGAGCTGCCAAAGGCTTAGTATAGACTAAATAAGAAGATGGACTGCAAAACTAACCGAATGTAGTCAATTCTCGCTTGTCGTTCTCGAACTTGCTCTCAGTAAATCTCTAGCATTACAAAGAATATGTATTGTCATACTTATGGAACATATCTTATAAAAGTTATGCATATGCTTATAATCGGGCAAAATGTGATTTACTTTGAAATTTTTTCGAAACCTTGCAAAGGGCCCACGGGTATTGACATCGTAAGGAGGGAATACTGACGAACGGATCACTTCTTGTTAGGTGCGGTATAAACAAAGTATATTGGTTCACAAACAACTGAAATCCTCACTATCCTTCTATTGCGAAAATCATCCACCAGCCTTTTCCGTGGCCCTACGACTAAGTAAGTGATTCTATTGTGGGAAGGTAGACTAAAAGGGAAATTTATTGTGCAGTATGACTAGCAGTAAGGTACCATTTGGTACCTGAAAGCATCTAAACAGGTAGCGCATGATTGAGAAACGCATGCCAGCTGGCTGTAAAACAATCAAGAGTAAATCAAAAAAGAATTGAAAGTAATATTCGCCCAAACCCTCAACCGCGGATAATGAGGCAAATTGACCCCCATTGTATGGTGTGATAGTTTTAGGTTATGTTTACGTCAAATTTCTGTTTAGGTTAGGTTTCAGTCAAGTTTCTATTTAGATTAGGCTTAAGTGAAGTTTCTATTTAGATTAGGCTTAAGTGAAGTTTCTATTTAGATTAGGCTTAAGTGAAGTTTCTATTTAGATTAGGCTTAAGTGAAGTTTCTATTTAGATTAGGCATAAGTGAAGTTTCTATTTAGATTAGGCTTAAGTGAAGTTTCTATTTAGATTAGGCTTAAGTGAAGTTTCTATTTAGATAAGGCTTAAGTGAAGTTTCTATTTAGATTAGGCTTAAGTGTAGTTTCTATTTAGATTAGGCTTAAGTGAAGTTTCTATTTAGATTAGGCTTCAGACAATTTTCTATTTAGGTTAGGCTTCAATCAAGTTTCGGTTTAGGTTAGGCTTCAATCAAGTTTCGTTTTAGGCTAGGCTTCAATCAAGTTTCGTTTTAGGCTAGGCTTCAATCAAGTTTCGGTTTAGGTTAGGCTTCAATCAAGTTTCGGTTTAGGTTAGGCTTCAATCAAGTTTCGGTTTAGGTTAGGCTTCAGTCAAGTTTCGGTTTAGGTTAGGCTTCAGTCAAGTTTCGGTTTAGGTTAGGCTTCAGTCAAGTTTCGGTTTAGGTTAGGCTTCAATCAAGTTTCGGTTTAGGTTAGGCTTCAGTCAAGTTTCGGTTTAGGTTAGGCTTCAGTCAAGTTTCGGTTTAAGTTAGGCTCAAGTTAAGTTTCGGTTTAAGTTAGGCTCAAGTTAAGTTTCGGTTTAAATTAGGCTCAAGTTAAGTTTCGGTTTAAATTAGGCTCAAGTTAAGTTTCGGTTTAAGTTAGGCTCAAGTTAAGTTTCGGTTTAAGTTAGGCTCAAGTTAAGTTTCGGTTTAAGTTAGGCTTCAATCAAGTTTCGGTTTAGGTTAGGCTTCAATCAAGTTTCGGTTTAGGTTAGGCTTCAATCAAGTTTCGGTTTAGGTTAGGCTCAAGTTAAGTTTCGGTTTAAGTTAGGCTCAAGTTAAGTTTCGGTTTAAATTAGGCTCAAGTTAAGTTTCGGTTTAAGTTAGGCTCAAGTTAAGTTTCGATTTAAGTTAGGCCCAAGTTAAGTTTCGGTTTAAGTTAGGCTCAAGTTATCCGTCTTTTAGTGAAAATTCAGAGTTAGCGGTTCACATTTCCCATCGGTACACTCGCCCTCCTTACCCTTGACCAATAGCGAAGATAATCTCTTAAATCAAATATGGACTTGTGGCATCCCATGTTATTTGCCCATAAAGCTAAATACAGTCAAAAATTGGAGACAGCCAGTGCCGTTGCTGTTCAAACATTGGTCGAGAGTAAACTCGACAATAGTTCGATGCCAAACCCGGTCAAGACAGACATGTATAGACAGAAGCTCAAAGGGATGACCATCATAGCTAAATCGTTTAGAAACGTACAAGGCGTTGAGCCAAGTCCCCTTCGCATTTGCCCCTAAATTTCTCTTCAGTTTGTCTGACACATTAATCACTTTCATGTGCTCCTTCCTTACTCATTTAATGTCTCAGCCCATCAGATTTTTGATTATCACATCAGCAAAATGACCTGTTTGTGTGAGTTTAAACTTACTACTAGAGATGGCCGATACCAGGCTTAACCCGATACCGATCGATACCGGTACCAACATGAACCGATACCGATCGATACCGGTACCAACATGAACCGATACCGATCGATACCGATATTTACTCACTATGATCCAAAACCCGATACTTCAACCGATACCGATATAGTATCGGTTCATCCATAGAGTAGTAGGCGCGTACTAAGCAAGATTTTCGCTTTTTAGTTGTTAGATAAACTGAATTCAGGTACTTTTTATATAAATGAGGACTCGTCACGATTGAAATTCATAGAAATGAGATATTATCACCATCATTACGTTACTAAAAGACCTAAAAATGTCATGTAGCGATATATAACGCATTTTAAACGAGTATCGGTTTAGTATCGGTATCGAACCAACCGATCTGATACTATCGGGAAACCCCGAGTATCGGTGCCGATACCGATATGGTATCGGTACCGGTTCATCCCTACTTACTACACATAACCACGTTTTGAAACGTATGCTTTTAAAAGTCGCGTCAAAGCTTGCGTTACGTCCATAGCGACATCTGTCGACTTATTCAAGCGGGAAAACCCGGCCCCCACACAACGCTTCAAAAATCAAAACGCGCTAAAGTGTAGCTTTTTATCAAATAACAAGACTGTCACTCCCAAGCGATATCTATTAACTCCTTCCTGGTCATGACTCATGATAGTCTCTGAAACAGACTTCATGTTTCGTAATCCATAGCTTGATTTACTCTTAGTTTTATGCGAGTGGCTTATTATATCTTCGACTTAATCTACTTCCGAAACCCGAATAGGCTAGTTGTAAGAGATTATTTGCATGGATAAACACATCTCTTTGTAATCTACTCTTTCGAAAATATTTAAGTGCTTTCAAAGGAACTTTAGTAAATTTCTGAATATTTTAATTTTACTGATAATGTTTCAGTCCAGTATCTCCAGTTGTTGTGAACAAATACGAAATTTACACTTACCGTTAAAACAATGCGCGTACAATAGTTTATCTAGGTTATTAATCTTCTAATTTGAAACCCTTATACCTAGCAGGTGGGCAGATAGTGGTTTCGTAGCCTGAATATCAAGTAATATTTTTCATTTGAGTTTTGTGGAAAATGACTATTCTGCTTGAAGTTAGTCTATTTAGACTAGATTTCAATGATTTAAATTATAAAGATTTCGAATTTGACTATTTATTTCTATCTTTGAAATATTTCAATGTTAAATATGGCTGTTTATTGCAGTCTTTTGAAAAACGAATACAGGTTCAAATTAGGCTATTTATTCCAATCTTTGCGAAAATGTAATTTCAATCTAGGCTATTTTTTTCAATCTTTTTGGCAATGGCAAAGTCCAATCAGATTTCGCTATTTATTTCAAATTAGGCTGTTTATTTCCAATATTTCCGAAAATGCAATTTTGAATTTGGACATTCATTTCAATCTTTTTGGAAGTACAATTTCAAATTGGTCTATTTAGTGATCGATAATATAATTTCAAATTCAATTTATTTCAGTATTTCCATGATCTAATGTAATATGTGTGATGATATAATTTCCAATTGTCCTATTTAATCCAAGCTTTACGAATATATAATTCCCATGCATTTAGTCTATTTATTCCACAACCTCTAGAAAATCCAATTTAAAATCGGTGTAGTTATTCGTGCAACCTTAACAAAAATCCAATTTCAAATTGGGTCATTTATTTGAGCCAATTAAAGTCTGATCAGGTCAATTTTTGGTATAAATTTCATAACCCATAATACAATTTAATCAGCTCAAGGTCACATATTTAACCATAAAAATAAAAAAACTTAACACTAAGCGTTTACTTATCGCTTTAAACACGACTGGTCACGCAACATCAGCTACGTGAACGTCAACCCTTATAATAACTTTGTGCTCACAATATTTGAACGAAAACATGCCTACTTGACGTCACAAGTTAGACTAACCAATAAGAATGAAAAGTCAATTACCTTGAAAATGATGTCATAAGGTTCTATGCTTAGTTGAGGCCTTAGAGCGGGATGTGTCGTCGGACTAGGCGCTGCCTCCTTGCGGTCCATCAGCTGAGTCAACTTGTTGACTGTCGAGTCTCTCTCGTTGACGGTAGCATCCGCGCTTCTCGAGCCATTATTTTCCTTTGATTCGCGAATCCGTTTCGAGGCACGAGGTTTCCCTATCGACCAACCAGGAGAGCGTTCGGCTAACAAGGCGCTGACGTCACTCAGTCTGTTGTTGTTGTTTCCCAATTGATACCCGTTCACGGAGGGCATGCCTAAAGGATGCCAGCACGGATTTCCGAAAAAACGCGATGAAACTTCTCGTATTCCTCTTTATTCCCAACAATTGCCGATATTGTTTATACTACTTTCCTAAAAAATTTCAATCCTCCCGTTTAAATTAAATTCACCAATCAGAGCGCGGCGGTACCCTACCGACATCTATGTCTATTTTGAGCTTTGTATTGATGTAAAATCACATGGTGTTTTTGATAAGTCTGCCATAAATTAAAAGACTGTGTTCTTAGGATCAAACCATGGATAGATATAATTTTAGAAGTAGGAATGGAGAACAGAGCAATCTGGGCGCGCGTCAAAGTCCCGGACCCCCTTCCACGGGACGGAGGGGTATGATAGAAGAGGCGGGTCATAGAGACAGAGGTAAAAAGGAATTACGTATTTTTCGCCGTCCCCGTTAGCAACGTAGTTTAAGTGAGCCAATAAGATGGTCAAACTCAGTGGAAAACCTGAGGTCTACAACATTTTGTTGTGGAGAAATGGGCTCCCAAACATTACACATTTGAACTGTTCGATCTAAGATCGTTATTGAAGCTTCATCTTGCAGAAATGAGCAGTGCCCCCCCCCCCCCAAATAATCCGTAAACCCTACCAAAAAATGCTGTTGCAACCTAAAATTCTGTAGCAATATATAAAAAAGTATAATGATAGATTCGTTAAGTTTCATCTCTACCGAGATGAATTTCAATATCAAACAGTACAATTTTGAAGAAAAGAACAGATGGAGACAAGTAAAATGTTTCATGTTCTTTCGAAGGGAGTCCCAATAGCGTGGACTAAAAGCTAACCAAAACTAAAAATAAACTTAAGACGAGTGAAAAATCCTTCATAATCGGTTCCGTAGCTTTTATAAAAGGTTGTATATCTTTAAAATACGAATAATTTCACATTGACACAAATTTTCGGATAGTTTTAAGGTCTACACATTTTCCAATGAATCCATTATGCAATTTTTTTATTAAGTTCTTATAATAACTAGTTTGCCCAGATTTAGCCCCCCCCAAATTTCAAACCCTAGCGACGCTACTGGAAATGAGGTACTATAAAATGAGTAGAAATGTGCTTACGTTGGTAACGCAAAGCTAATTACACCACATGTGTAACTACTTCCGAATTTCAATTACTAAACATTGTAAACACCATGTTCTTTGACATTTTAAACTCAGTTTGACCCAAAATTTATACACTTTCATTTATGTCACACTTATCAGAAACGCCCAGTATACCACGCTAAAATAACAGAACTTTAACACAAGTTTATTATTGTAGCATATATATGTATAAATAGAAATGTATTTATTTTAGAACTATATTTGCAAACCTTAACTTTGGTTTAAAAAGGGGACTGTATTTTCACGCCCTTATTGCACCTTCTCATAGCACAACTGTAATGTTAGCTCTTTAAAGAACGGCGGGTTAACTGAAGTATAACTGAAAACTTCCTCTATCGATGAATACACCTATATCAGACAAATAAACAACTGTATTTGGCAGTATTTCACTGCGGAATTCTAGGCCAAGGCTTAACGTTATAGAGTTTTGCAGACATTTGTTTTATAGGGCATGCCTCTAGAACCCGTAGCATAGCGAAATACGGGGTTATTTTCGGTTATTTTAGTTTATACCATAAGTTTACATACCATAAGTATGACACTACATATACTTTGTAATGCTAGAGATAATACGGCATGATGTAAAACTGGCCAATTTTTGTATGCCACATACTATCTTGGGGGATAACGATTAATAATTTCGCGTCAAATAGTTCTTCAAACTGGTATAATAACAATGCAGTGAATAGGGTTCGAAAAACCCGGGTTTTATTGGATTTTTTATATTTAGAAGTTGCTTGAATTGTAGTAATTGTAATTCAAAAATCACTGGTTATTAAAAAAAATTTGAAAGGTCTTAAAATGTTTCATAAAAAAAAAGAAATATTATTAAACAATACTTTGAAGTTGTTATAATTATGGAGAGTAAAATCTAATAAAACTCCTACACATTTCTGTAGCGTTCTAAGATTGAAGACTACAGAAGGCTGATATGTCTTACTCCACATGTTACTATTTCCTTGTTTTAACGATCAATGTATGGGAGCCTGTCTCTCTCCTTAACTAAATGTTGCAGTCACCATGTTCTTTGAAACTTAACACTCAAATAGACCCTAGAACACCCTCTTTTATCTATGACAGACTTATCAGAAACATCTTGTATATCCAATGTTGAAAAAACTAACCAACAACTACGAATCATTCATAAAATTTTGATGAAACTGACCAACAACTATACGAAACATTCATAAAATTTTGATAAAACTGACGTAGTACTATCTTGATAAAACTGACGTAGTACTATCTTGATAAAACTGACGTAGTACTATCTTGAGAAAACTGACGTAGTACTATCTTGATAAAACTGACGTAGTACTATCTTGATAAAACTGACGTAGTACTATCTTGATAAAACTGACCAACAACTATCTTGATATAACTGACCAACAACTATCTTGATATAACTGACCAACAACTATCTTGATATAACTGACCAACAACTATCTTGATATAACTGACCAACAACTATCTTGATATAACTGACCAACAACTATCTTGATATAACTGACCAACAACTATCTTGATATAACTGACCAACAACTATCTTGATATAACTGACCAACAACTATCTTGATATAACTGACCAACAACTATCTTGATATAACTGACCAACAACTATCTTGATATAACTGATCAACAACTATCTTGATATAACTGACCAACAACTATCTTGATATAACTGACCAACAACTATCTTGATATTACTGACCAACAACTATCTTGATATAACTGACCAACAACTATCTTGATATAACTGACCAACAACTATCTTGATATAACTGACCAACAACTATCTTGATATAACTGACCAACAACTATCTTGATATAACTGACCAACAACTATCTTGAAATAACTGACCAATAATTATCTCGATAAAACTGACCAATATATATTTCGATAAAACTGACCAATATATATTTCGATAAAACTGACCAATATATATTTCGATAAAACTGACCAATATATATTTCGAAAAAACTGGCCAATAACTACCTCGATCAAACTGACCAATAACCATCTGGATCAACCTGACAAATAACTACCTCGATCAAACTGACCCATCATCATCTCGATCAAACTGACCAATAACCATCTCGATCAAACTGACCAATAACCATCTCGATCAAACTGACCAATAACCATCTCGATCAAACTGACCAATAACCATCTCGAACAAACTGACCAATAACCATCTCGATCAACCTGACAAATAACTACCTCGATCAAACTGATCCATAACCATCTTGATCAAACTGACAAATAACCATCTGGATAAAACCTACCAGAAGTGAGATGAGACTAGAAGTGAAGGGCTCTAGCATTGATAGTAGATCCTGGCAGTAGTGAACAAATTTGAGGATTTTATGCCGCTAAAACTAGAGAGAAAAAATTGGTCGAGTTCCAAAAACATTTCCTACCCCTTCCCCTCAACCTAAAGCCGCGGAACACGGACACGGGTGCTTGAATCTAGTTCGGTCGTCTACCACCGCGAGCGTCTCACGTTTTGGAGGGGAAATTCTGAAACCGCCACCAGAGGGGCAACCGTTGGTGTGTTATCAAGCGGTATCAAGAATATTCACTTTCGCCGAGTGAAGAATTTGGTTAGCTCAGTACTTCTGGTCTCATCTCACTTCTGATCAAATATATAGTCTTGATAAAAATTAACCTAAAACTACGAATCAGATATAAATTGGGCAAAACTAACCTATAGATGGAAAAATGTAACCTAGGCTGTTATTTAAGCTGAAGACATGAGCTGGAAAAATCAATAGCATACAGATATATAATATAAATGAAGGAGATAATGCATTTATCTAATTCTAAAGTGGGAAATTGGATCAGCTGCCGCAACTGAAATTCAAATCCTATTTTGTTATACAAAAGGCGCGCGTGGAAAAAAAGCCCAGCCCAATAGGATTTTCAAGTCTTAAATTTGATACCAGCACCTTTGTTGTTTGTACGCCTTTTGTATACTGTTTTGTACTTTGGCTTTTTCTCACCCCAAAAATCCGGTTTCAAAAGTAAGAGAAAAATCGATTTTCAAACTACTTATGTAATACAAATTTTCACGGTTTCATTCTTCTTCAAATACTGTTTTTGGCTTAAGACGTTAAATGTGGCTTCAATGATAAGGACTTTGGTGTAATAAGTCATGAAAAAGTCACTTATATAATGTATAGATTCATGCTTATATGCATGATAAATTACGCTAATTTGTGACATAAATGAAGTTTAAATTTTATACGTATTTTATCGAAGTACAGATACTAAAATTAACGTTTTCAACATGCTATAAAACTAGAGATGTGAGTCGGTAATTTAGCAAATACCGCCATAAATTACCGATTTATATCATACTGTAATTTCACAATGATAATTTAAAGCTAAATTACCGATTTATATCATACCGTAGTTTCACAATGCTAATATGTGTTGCTAATTTACCAAATACCGCCATAAATTAACGATTTATATCATACTGTAATTTCACAATGGTAATTTAGCGGTAAATTACCGATTTATATCCTACCGTAATTTTACAATGGTAATTTACCGCTAAATTACCGGTTTATATCATACCGTAATTTCACAATGCTAATATACCGCTAAATTACCCAACGGTTTTCGAAATTTTGGTACTCTGTGACAAAACCGTTTTGAGTAAAACGTACTAGTTCGAACTTAAATCACCGAAACTAGGTATACAGTGTTCACAATTCAACGTGGTTTAATAGACTATATACACGTGAAAAAAATAAATTACCGATAGAACAGTATTTATATTTTTTTCCCAAAATTTTAATGGGTAAATTAACCGTTTTTAAAAATTACAGTAATTTCTTATTTCTAAATAAATCAAATGATTTCGGCAAACTTACTAAAATAAACGAAAATTATTCCATGCCCGATGCAATATTATTATTGCCTAAAGACTTTATTTTGGTTCTACAAAGTTCGAAAACCCGTACTGTACTAAATGTTTTATAGGAAATCCTTTGAAGTAATCAAAAAGCTTTTTTCTCTTATGTTGGGATACAACTGATAACGCTTTGCGCCTGCGCCTACCTCGGATGCCACCCTCATAATCTAGAACTTATAACTTTTGCATGAACTAGATCAAACCCGAAGTTTTCAGATAAGCTAATTTTCATCCGTCACTGTTAAAATGGCCAATATAACGGCATATTAAAGTAGAAACAAGTTGGAAAACCAAAATAAACCTCTCCGAGTCGAAACGCAATTAGAGGTTTTCGTAAATAATTAAATAAATATAATTGATATTAATTATTTTAATCGTCATTAATTTACCTTAATTATAGTTAAATCGTTTTAAGAAACTTCATTCCTAAAATCATTTTAAACATAGCTATTGTTGACGTTTGAATTCAAGAGTATGACTCTTAAACAATTTTTGGGAAATTTGGGTAAAAGGCGATTGATTCACAATATATGCTAAGGAGTGGAAGCCGAAAAGAGATTCCTGTCTAAGTAGATGCTGAACTCTAAAGACTTAAATTAGCCCGTAGAACCAAGAGAAAATTTTCTCATGGTAGACCCAAGAATTGATATATAGTTTACTAGGGAGAAGGTATAAATTCGCCACATTTCCAGCTTTATCTCCAGTCCAAACGTAGGTCCGGAGTTAATCCCCGCCGCCTCTAAATTACAACCAGCATCTCATTGGTTCTTGAAAACTCGCGTCAGCGCAACGCGAATGACGAAAATTACAGTCATATTTTCCGACTGAGAAGAGGCGAAACAGCCCGGCCTCCTTTTACCCTTCTTCTCCCATGCCTTTACGTCCCCCCCCCCTTGTATTTTGAAAGGGGGACTGGGACTATGGCGCGCGAATACTTAGGCATCTTATACCTTCTCCCTAGTAAACTAGATATCGAACTAACGGTGCTTTGCACCTACGACCCTTTTTGGAACACCCTCTATATATATAAGATTATTCCCCAAAATGTTTAAAGGGGTTTGGACTGGGTACTGATCAGTCCGGATTTCGAGTTAATGTACTTTTGTTTTGGTCTATATAACCTATAAGAGCTTTATTTGCGGTAGCTTAATGATTTATGAAATGAAGTTGTCGCGGTCTTCTATAAGTGCGAGGTTCAAGTATGAATTGTTATTTACATCTTTAAAGGTCATGGGTTACAACACAGTGGTGCTGGTGTTAACGAGCTCAGACTACCTGAGGCTGCAGTATTAAATTACCCGTTAGATTTTAATTGGGAAATCTTGTGAAATTTGAGTCGAAATCTCGAGAAATCATTGTACGCTTCAGTTATTACGTTTTCAACTTCCTCCCAATAAGCTTAGAGATGGATGTTTGCAGCGCAGAGATTCATATACCGGGTGGAAACATTTTCCGGTGACCTGTTTCGAAACTTGCCCCTAACGCGTTGGTGTTATGCAAGGAAAACGTGTAAAGGATTCACTGGCGCTTAATCGTAGAGTAATTAAATGAGGAGTCGAAAATACCTCTACTAAATGGAATCAATTCAATTTGGTTTCAACAACAGGGTTTAATTTAGCTCCTTAAATAATCCAAAACGTTAATTGCGTCTACTAGTTTTAAGCTTCCGCATTTACATCTAGTATTTAAGTACTCTGTATTGTAGACAAATTAGGACTATATTATCCTCAATATACCGTTTTTTAAAAGTCGGAGGTGTTTGATCACCTGGTTTTCTTTAGATGCAACATTTGGTATGCGAATTATCCAAAGAAGTTACAAGAAACAAAAGGACTATGTCCCAGAAAAATCGGTTTGTTTCCTAAAGCGCCTTGGACTGGACATAGATTATTGTTCAGTTAGAGCTTTTACCAAGGGCACCAGGCGTTGCCCATCAGCCCACCAGGACTTTTTTTTACATTTCGGGACGCCATTTTTAAAGATGTCGACAAATCGAAAAGTTAAAGCCATAAAATCTGTCTGAACCAGTGTTCGAAATATTAAAGAAATCGGTTGAAACGCGCGGACGTTTTTCCATAAACGCCATTTTTCAAGATGGCGGCCAATTGAAACCTAAAAGGCAAAACGTCCGTCCATAGTATATAGAGAGCAAGTGAAGTGGACAAATTCGTTTATTACAAACAGAGAAACCACCATTGGGGTATTCTTCCTCACTCCAAGAAGCAACGCCTGACGGAGCCCGATTTCACTATACGCGGGAGGCTAACCAACTCGCACTGCCTCTAGCGGAGCTTTTTGGCGAGAGGGAGGATACCCCAATGGCGGCCTCGCCCCTGTGTTTTGGTTTCTCTGTTTGTAATAGTCGAATTTTTCTATTTTGAAGAAATCGGTTCAAATGCACGGACATTATTCCGTAAAGAAGATTTTCTTACATTTCTGGCCGCCATTTTTCAAGATGGAGGTAAATTTCTAAAAGCGTGCCTACTAGTTAAGAGTAACGTCCTTGCAAAATTTGAGCCTTCTAGGTATATCGGTTTGGGCTGAGCGTTGATAGTCTGTACTTTGACTTATATAGATATTTAAGTTTGTATAGGGATAGATTTAATTTTAGAAGTAGGAATGGAGAACAGAGTAATGTGGGCGCGCGTCAATGTCCCGGACCCCCTTCCCCGGGAAGGGTGGTATGAAAGAAGAGGTGGGTCATAGCGAAAGAGGTAAAAAGGAATCACGTATTTTTCGCCGTCCCCGTCAGCAACGTCATCAAAACGTAGTTTAAGTGAGCAAATAAGATAATTTAAAATTTTCGTTACGTGTTGGACGGAGGGGCTCTGTACTGGGCTATGAGTCGGACTGAAGTAAATACTACCCGTTCTCCATTCCTACTTCTAAAATTAAATCTGTCCCTGGTTTGTATTAAAACTGTATTATTTTCGTAACTTTTGAAAAAAATTACCAAGGAAGGCATCACTGGCTATAAACAATTGCGTATAATAAGGAATTTAACTTATAGCTCTTATAATACAAAGACAGACATTTTGGACAATATATATAAACCTCCGTCTAAAGTAATTATTTAGTGATAAGCCCTCATTTCATAAAGACAGCTGATTATACAGCTGAAAGTCCTTTCGACAGAATTTCCCCGGCATTGACACGCAGTATCTAACTTTAATCATTCCATAAAATTGAGGGACCATAAAAATCAGAGAAAAAAAACAGCTTATAATTTTTATCTTCGCGCACTCATTTTAGAAAGTGTTATAAAAATAAATCTGACTGATTCTAATCTAGACAATAACGCGCCTCAATTTTTGGAAAACACCCTTAACCAGGTATAAAAGACAATTGCGCGACTTTTCATTGTTGTCTAATTAGTTTAATCTGATACTAATGATTATTTATCTCTAAGGTTCGAATGAGGTCGCAAAATTAGTATTCTAGTCTGGTAATTTGGCTTAAAATGAATATACATCTAATGCTAAGAATCAATGAGACCAGAAGGGAATAATAGAAGAAGGATGACACTCTGTATCCTCTTAATACTTTAGTTATGTAAAACATGATTCTTCTCAGGCGAGGGAACCCTTTTCGTTTGCTCTCCCGCTCATCAAACTTCAGATGGGCATCGCACCCTGGGGTGAATTCTATACCTGTTTGGTACTAAATCCTCAGCAATCAACCCACAAACCTTTATTGTCTTGACGAGGGACAAAAATCCACAAGTGCACCTTGGCATATAGTTAAGCGCTAATAGGGAGTATGCAAAGGGGTGAAAATATCCTCCATTAAACGTCATGCCTCCGCTTAACCAATTAGATGCATTCCTCAACAAGCCTTCCACTCTGTAAAGTTTGACGCCATTTTCGCGGAAAGGGGAGGGGGCAATTAAACTACACTCCTCTGGCCTCTCTCTATATAGCGTATAATGATGTGGGAACTATTTATCGCGTATGTAATTCGGTTTAGTAACCTTCCTCCAAATGTTAAGGGATATGTTGGGAAGAATGGCGTTACACTTACCCCGCTTTGTGGTACACTTCTCTCGAAGAGAAGTATTATATATTTCTGATACAGCTAATAATAATTTTCTCAACGTATCTAGGCGGATTTTGTGGTAAGAGATATTGTAATCACATGACGAATTTTACTTAACGAATAATCTCTCTCGTTGTGCCCCGCACCTTGCTCGTGCGATGACCTCGGGTTGCTACGTTCAAGTAGTGACTACGATGTCTATCATAAAAATCTTTTTGTTCATTAATTAATACACTCGTTCTTGGTAAACTACATGCCAGACAATGTGTTGTTTCTTTTGTCACCTTGCTATTTATGCAAATTTTAATTAGATAAAAAACTATAAAGAAAATAGGCTAAAAATGTTTTTTTTTTATCTAATAGACAGGATAGCACAGAATTGACACGTGACGGATTGTGCTGAAGGCCAGCCCTCAAAACTTGCGTAGAAATAAACATGGGGAATTTAAGGCACAATAATTCTTATTAGCTTTATGTATTTCTGCAATTACATATAGCAATAGCAGAAAGTGATGCCCTGGGGTTTTTTGAAAGCCTTTCATAGTTCCTAAGATAATGTTTACGTAGTGTCGCCTCCTGTTTAGGTACCAATTGGCGCTCTATATTAATATTACGAAAATAGTTCGGGGCGATAGAATTCTTTTGATACTTTGGTCGACCAATCAGCGCTCAACTAACATTACGTTATATTTTTCTTCTATCCGACGAAAATGCTTGTGTCCCATTCGACCGAATCCCAATCGACCGAACGCGTTTCCCATTCAACCGAACGCGTTTCCCATTCAACCGAAAACAGCCCAAATGTGCGGTTTTGGGAAAATATAATTCAAAATTTAAAAAGCAAACGTTTTCACTTTTTTTAAGGAATTTTTTTTTACCCTACAGTTTTCGTTGTGTATATAAATTGATGTTTGAAATGCAAAATTTAACTTTAAGAGTGATTGATAACGGAGAGAATTGCTAATAAAGGCGGCTTTCTTTACATTAATAATGGCTACTTGTTTCAATTGAATAAGAAAAAGGATAAAACTAGTTACTATAATTGTAGAAATCCCTCCTGTAAGGTTCGAATAATAGAAGTAACCTAACCTATCCTAACCTAACCAAACCTAACCTAACCAAACCAAACCTGACCAAACCAAACCTAACCCTAACCAAACCAAACCAAACCTAAACCTAACCAAGCCTAACCTAACCCTAACCCTAACCTAACCTAACCTAACCTAACCTAACCAAACCAAACCAAACATAACAGTAATGTTTTGGAAAAGCATTTTATTTGAGAAGTCAATGAAGCTAAACATGAACATTTTGGAAAAGGCGTACCATAGTAAAATGATTTGTAAAATATTACTAACCTAACATAACGAACCCAAACCTAACCTAACATAACAGTAAAGTTTTTAAAAAGGCACTTTATTTGAGAAGTCAATGAAGGTATAAAACATCAATATTATGGAAAAGGCGTAACATTGTTAAATGATTTATAAAATGTTACTAACCTAACTTAACCAAACCACACCTAACCAAACATAACAGTAATGTTTTGGAAAAGGCATATTATTTGAGAAGTCAATGAAGCTAAACATAAATATTTTAGAAAAGGCGTAGAATAGTTAAATGATTTATAAAATATTATTAACCTAACCTAATCAAACTTACAATTTCCTTCTCTGGGTTTGAACCCGAGCCTCTGAATTAAAAGCCTGATATTCTACCATGCTGCTGCGGTGCTTCGAAATCCTCACAGACATTTAATTAACTAATTCTTTCAAATAAATTCCCATTCAGCAGAAACCCGCCATTGGGCTGGAAATTTAAATATATTCTCCATAAAAAACCAAAAAGCGGTTTCGGTCGAATGGGATTCGGTCCAATGGGATAATACCACGAAAATAGTAGGATTCAAAAACCCCGGGTTTTATTATTATTATTATAACTTTTCTGGGTTTTATATTTCTTATCTTTAGCAGCTGCGTGCATTGTAGAAATTATCATTCAAAAGTCACTGCTTAAAGTCTTAAAATCTTTCATAAAAATAATAAATAAATATTATTAAATAATACTTTTGAAGTTAAAACAACAAATATCTTAAACTATCTTTAAATACAGGTTTTTTAAGCATTTAAATTCATCAAAATTGAAGATTTTAGTTATGTTTTACTAGCTGTTACCCACGGCGTCGCTCGCGTGTAATAAGAACTTCCTTCAAAATGATATAAATAATGGGTAGATTTTACAGATGATTGTAGCACCCTAGGTGCGAAGGCACTCTGCGTTGCCCGTCAGCCCGTCGGGACATTTTTTGTTTTCTTTTTCATGCGGTCATTATTCCATAAAGAAGGGTTATTAAATTTCTGGCCAGCATATAAAAATATGGCAACAAATCGAACCCAAAAGACCATTCAGCCCGTCTATAGGTTAAAGGAAGCCAGTGTACTAAATGTTTGTGAAATCGGTTGAAACGCGCGGACTTTGTTGCCTAGAGAAGATTTTTTAGATTTCTGGGCACCATTTATTAAGATGGCGGCGGATTCGAAAAATCTTTCTTAGTACGCGCCTACTACTTATGAGTAACGTTCCTGCAAATTTTCAGCCTCCTAGGGCAAGTGGTTTGGGCTGGGCGTTGATTATCAGTCAGTCTGTCAGTCAGTCAGGACTTGGATTTAGATTAAGTGGGGTTTTGGTGGGTTATTTATGGTTCGTAAAACCCAATGAAACACGTGGGTTTTTGGTGCTTGGTTTTTTGGTTTCGAACCCTGATTCTGTGGCATTCGGGGTGTTAGAATAATTTTCATTCTTAGAGATTATCATGGATTTTGTAGTTAAAAACTTCAAACGTGGTGATAAATGTAATTCGGTTCACCTGCGCGTTCTCTAGCTATTATTCACATGCCAGTTTTTTCAGTGTACATGTACTGGGGGCATGAATTTTTTAAAACCACAATTTTCTCCTTTCTGCATACCATAACTCTCTGTTGTTTTTTAATCTCTTTGATACAACAGTAAAACTCATAGGCCAATAAGATCATGTCTACGATATATCACACGCTTTCAGAATAATCCCTCGGCGCGTGAGGCATTAAACGTGGCTTTTAATAATCATACGTGCCTTGCAATGTGATTGAGGTTGTTACATCCATTCTCAATGATCACTTCCCCATTTTGGCTCGAAAATAGTCGATACCATTCGATGAACAATTTTAGCCTTGGAGGAGAGAGGTAAAGTGAAGTAGCAATCTCCATACCTGTAACGTAGTCTCTGTACCCCATCTATGGTAACGAAGTCCTCCCAGCATCCCCAGCATTTTGTTAGGGGTGTACAGTACTAAAGCGTCGACAATGCCCCCTGTGTCTTAAAAATAGAAGCTAATTCTTGAGAACTAGTTTCTACTGGCGCTACGCCGCAGCACCTAACAATCCCCTACCAAGTATTAAAGGTAGGAGCGTGCGCAAGGTACTCTGGGAGATTTTCATTGGAGCACATGGCCCACGAACAATACTACTCCGTTTTCACTTATCTCCTCCAAGCCTTAGCCAATCACAAATCTAGGTGACACGTCTGTCACTTAGAGCGAAACCTTTCTAGATACCGCGGGCGATCTTATTGCGTCAAACAACTAGGTTTCTTTGACAAAAATGCATCGGTAATAATTCCAATAAAACCGTATAGTATGCATAGTATAAATACTTCCGTATCTAAACGTACATACGTTTCATAAGTTTGTCACTGGTTACTGAGAGCTTGTCTTGAAGTGACGTAGGTGAAACGTCATATATTCTCGTATAGCAACGCCTGGTGAGGCGCTGTCAAAGGCTTAGTACAGACTAAATAGGAAGGTGGAGTCCTGCAAATTAACCGAGTGTAGTCAATTCTCGCTTGTCGTAAGTTTGTCACTGGTTACTGAGAGCTTATCTTGAAGTGACGTAGGTGAAACGTCATAGATTCTCGTAAGGCGACGACTGGTGAGGCGCTGTCAAAGGCTTAGTACAGACTAAATAGGAAGATGGACTGCAAAATTAACTGAGTGTAGTCAATAGACCTTTCCGAAACACCCAAAGGAATCCTGGGTAAAAGGACCGACAGCAGTTAATGCGAGTCAGTTCAGTTCTAGCAGCAGCCAATCACGCCAAATTTATTCTCACAGTCGTCCACCATGGCGTACTTATAATGGCCTCTATTTAAGATTTAACGTGGTAATAGAATTTATGTACTTTCGAGTTTGCAATTGTTATTAGTTACATTTAATTTCGTAAAATATAAAGTGTAAATATTATTTAGAGATATGTTTAAACAAGATGCCCCGGGCTCAAATTTTTTCAAAAGGGCCTATTTTCGCTTGTCGTTCTCAAACTAGCTCGAGCTGTAAGTATCTAGCATTACTTAGTGTAGGAAGTGTCATACTTATGGCACATATTTTATAAGCTTATGTTACTACTAACATCCTTTTTATCATATCAGTCAGTTTAATATAGGACATTAGTGGGCGAAAATATTGACGTGGGAAGGGGGACATCTGCTTAGGAAATGATGGAATTCCTTTTCTTGTCGCGAATAATAATAAAGTGTAATATGAGGAAATTGCTAGAACGACGGTGAGTAACGTGACAAATACTCAGAGTTCGAAATTAAGAACTCGGGTTTATTTATAATACTAAGCGCATGGGATTTTATTGTATTCTTTATAATTAGCAGTTAAGTGGATAATTGTAATTCAATTTCAAAAATCAATCATAAGTTAAAGCAGGAGTTCATAATAAGGGGGGTTTATTATAAACTCCTGGTTAAAGTAATCTTAAACCTTTAAACAAAATAATCTTAAACTTTTAATCAATATAATGTTAAACTTTCAAATAACATAATCTAAAACTTTTAATTAAAACAATATTAAACTTTTAATTAAAATAATATTGAGTTTTAATTAAAATAATCATAAACTTTCAATTAAAATAATATTAAAGTTTTAAGTAAAATAATATTAAACTTTTAATTAAAATGGTCTTAGCCTTTTACTTAAAATAGTTTTAGCTTTTTAATTAAAATAATGTTAAACTTTTAATCTAAATAATGTTTAACTAGCTTTTTCATAAAATAAATAAATACTAATTTTGAAGTTCAAAAAAAATTATCTTAAACTATATCTTGATTTACCATTTAAATTCATCATTAAGTATATTTTAAATAGTAAACTTTTAAACACAACATTAGACACGTCTATAAGGAAATAATATTCCTAAGTTTATAAATTTTACCTTCTCGAACGTTAGATCAAGAAGTGATATCTAGTTTACTAGGGAGAAGGTATAAATTTGCGACATTTCCAGCTTCATCTCCAGTTCAAACGCAGGTCCGGAGTTAATCCGCGCCTCTAAATTACAACCAGCATCTCATTGGTTCTTGAAAACTCACGTCAGCGCGACGCGAATGACGATAATTACATATTTTCTGACTGAGGAGAGGCGAAATAGCCCGGCCTCCTTTTACGTCCCCCCCTTGTGTTTGAATATCGTAATCGATTTTTGGGTGAACCGGGTTTTTTTTTTAAAAAATATTTGTCGAATGTAAGCCGGTTTTATCATTTTAACGATAAAATGTTTTAAGAGAAAAATACCCCATATCTCATTGAATTGTATTTTAAAGTGCATTTTAAATTAGACGTATCTATTGTTTAATACTATATTTTGCCACCAATTTCTTTCCAATTTCCCAAAAATGTTGCCTCAACTTTCATCTTCTTGTTCCCAAAAATGTTGCCTCAACTTTCATCTTCTTGTTCCCAAAATGTGGCCTCAACTTTCATCTTCTTGTTCCCAAAAATGTTGCCTCAGCTTTCATCTTCTTGTTCCCAAAATGTGGCCTCAACTTTCATCTTCTTGTTCCCAAAATGTTGCTTCAACTTTCATCTTCTTGTTCCCAAAATGTTGCTTCAACTTTCATCTTCTTGTTCCCAAAATGTTGCCTCAACTTTCATCTTCTTGTTCCCAAAATGTTGCCTCAACTTTCATCTTCTTGTTCCCAAATCTTGCCTCAACTTTCATCTTCTTGTTCCCAAAATGTGGCCTCAGCTTTCATCTTCTTGTCCCCAAAATGTTGCTTCAACTTTCATCTTACTTGTTCCCAAAATGTTGCCTCAACTTTCATCTTCTTGTTCCCAAATGTTGCCTGAACTTTTCTTGTTCCTAAAATGTTGCCTGAACTTTTCTTGTTCCCAAAATGTTGCCTCAACTTTCAACTTCTTGTTCCCAAAGTGTTGCTTCAACTTTCATCTTCTTGTTCCCAAAATGTTGCCTCAACTTTCATTTTGTTGTTCCCAAAATGTTGCCTCAACTTTCATTTTGTTGTTCCCAAAATGTTGCCTCAACTTTCATCTTATTGTTCCCAAAATAAAGCCTGAGCTATCATCTTCTTGTTCCCAAAATGTGGCCTCAGCTTTCATCTTCTTGTCCCCAAAATGTTGCCTCAACTTCTTCTTGTTCCCAAATGTTGCCTGAACTTTTCTTGTTCCTAAAATGTTGCCTGAACTTTTCTTGTTCCTAAAATGTTGCCTGAACTTTTCTTGTTCCTAAAATGTTGCCTGAACTTTTCTTGTTCCTAAAATGTTGCCTCAACTTTCATCTTCTTGTTCCCAAAATGTTGCCTCAACTTTCAACTTCTTGTTCCCAAAGTGTTGCTTCAACTTTCATCTTGTTTTTCCCAAAATGTTGCCTCAACTTTCATTTTGTTGTTCCCAAAATGTTGCCTCAACTTTCATTTTGTTGTTCCCAAAATGTTGCCTCAACATTCATCTTGTTGTTCCCAAAATGTTGCCTCAACTATCATCTTGTTGTTCCCAAAATGTTGCCTCAACTTTCATCTTATTGTTTCCAAAATAAGGCCTGAACTATCATCTTATTGTTCCCAAAATAAAGCCTGAGCTATCATCTTCTTGTTCCCAAAAATGTTGCCTCAACTTTCATTTTCTTGTTCCCAAAATGTGGCCTTAACTTTCATCTTCTTGTTCCCAAAATGTTGCCTCAACTTTCATCTTCTTGTTCCCTAAATTAAGCCTCAACTTTCACCTTCTTGTTCCCAAAATTTTTCCTGAACTTTCATCTTCTTGTTCCCAAAATGATGCCTCAACTTTCATCATCTTGTTCCCAAAATGTTGCCTCAACTTTCATTCTCTTGTTCCTAAAATTTGCTTGAACTTTCATCTTCTTGTTCCTAAAATGATGCCTGAACTTACAACAATTTCTTCGTATTTCAACGATAAATATACAATATTTTATTTAAAGTAATTTAAAATTTTAATGGTCAACTTTGCCATATTGGTTGAATTATTATTTTTCGATTTTAATTATAGCTTGAAGAAGCAATGATTAGGGACACCCAAGGTTCCAAAGATTCTTACAATCGTAAAGAGAACAAAATTTTAAGTCGAACAGTAAACCCTACTCGCTCGACCAATCGGGTTCTTTCTTCTCAAATTTCTAATTATAAGGGATTAAAATGTAGCATTTGGTATTGTAACATTGACGCCATCGTTGCCTTAGTAACTCATATATCTTATACGTGCGTCAAGATTGTTATTACCTTTTATTCTTTGATATAGAAGCAATAAATGTTGAGGATAAATATAGACGCGTTTGCCCCTAACCCGCTTTTTCCATATAGACACTTCCATTGATGACATAAAGAAGCAAAGACCACAGGGGCGGGGGAAATCATCTTTTGGGGGTTATGTACCTCGCGCCAAGAAGAACCGCAAGAGGCATTGCGAGTTTGCTAGTCTCACACGTGTATTGAAATCGGGCTCTCGATTGTGTTGCCTCTTGGAATCAGAAAAATAACCTCCTAAGGTGGCCCGGCCCCTGTGCGTTGGTTTCTCTACAACTATTTAATGGAATGGTCTATTCCTGCCTTAAACTATACTGGCTGAAGCTCAGAAAATTCTGCGTAAAAGCAGAGATAATATAGCAAAATGCTTAGAAGCGTGGTCTTTGTCAATGCATAAATAGGCATTTATGATTTTAGAGAACTCTTGCTAAAAGGGTGGTGGTATGACTGAAGTACATAAGGTTCTATAGGCAATTTTGCGTCGAAATCGTTCCATGACATTTTTCCACAAGGGCCACATTAAATAAGTTATGGTTTCAGTGTTTTAGGGAAAACCCCTGATATTAAAATTATCTTTCAGTTACTTAAATTTCAGGGGTCATCTGTAAAAAGGAGACTTCCAGATATAACATATATAATTTTGGTAATATCATAAGTTTATAAGATATGTTCCATAAGTAATAAGTATGACACTACCTATGCTTCGTAATACCAGGGCTAGTTCGAAAACGACGCGAGAACGGACTACACTCGATTTTGCAGTCCATAGTCTGTACTAAGCCTTTGACAGCCCCTCACCACTGTCACCAGGCGTCGCTTTACGAGAATCTCTGACGTTTCACCTACGTCACTTCATGACAAGCTCTCAGTAACTAGTGACAAACTTATGGAACCTATCTTATGAACTTATGGTGATATTACATAAAATCAAAATACAGTAACTATATTAACCGAGAAAGCTCAAAAGTGGTGCTGAAGCTTTTGCTTCAACTCCTTTTCCTGTATTCTCTATGTTAAAAGCAAGATCTGGGGCATCGTTAATATGCGAATAGCGTCTACGTTAATGTGAGAATAGTGAGGTGCTAATTAAGTGATATGTGGTTGGTTCTTAGTAGGCTTAAATTTAGGCTTAGTTAACGGCACCTATTCGACCGATTCCGTTCCAACTACTTAGCTTTGAGCTATGTAAACATAATATAAAATAATATACCTAACGTTATCCTAGCGTTGACAGGGTAATGCAAAAGAGTATTTTCAGTGGATTGAGGTGTAAATAAAGGCAGCGGTGATTTTTTAAGTCACCCCTAAAAATCTTAGCTTTCGTACGTGGGATAGGCCGACGTGAATGTCTACACATAAAAACTGCACGTCGGACGCTATTTGAACGCCAAGTCATGCACGGTGTTCCAAAAGGACGGTCTGATCCCTTCAAGTAGGACCGAAGTGGGTTTCGATTTTTAAGAGTGTCGCTATGCGATATATGAATTGGTTTATAACTATCGGACTAGTTGATTTACTCATGGCTGAGTCGTTTATGCTATGAGGATGAAGGTTAAGTATACTTGGATTGCCGGTTCTAAGATCTCAATTTTCGAGATGGGAGGGCCGCTCACGCGCAAGGAGTTACCTATGATACGCACATGACGTGACTACGCTATTCACACGGTAAGGGAAGGAGTATGGGACTTTGGTAAGGCATTTTGGGAGAAGCGCTAAAAAGCACCTCCGAGTACGAGAGGGAATGTGTGGGGAGGTAGTGGATCTCTAAAGGGACTTGGAAACGGCTGCCTTCCATTGTACAAACCGAGTCCTCATCGGGGGAAGGGATGGGTAGCTGTGAATTTGGGACCACTCAAGGTCATTCGGTCTTTTGTGGTTCTTCATAAACCTATTGAAAAACATTTAAAAAACCTTGACCGTACCCATTTTTTTTTTTTTTTTTTTTTTTTTACAAGCCAAACGTTTTATAGAGAAAAATCTATGCCGTTTACCAGTCCCTTTAGAGATCCGGCGTTCATGATTAAAGGGACTGTAATGTGGCATCCTGGGGCGGGTATAAAACTTGAAGGAGAGAGGGATGGAGTGGCAACCTACGTACCTATAGCGTTGTCTATGTACCCCCACCTACGGCACCGAAGTTCTCCCAGCATTCTCAGCGTTTAGGTAGGGTCGTACAGTACGGAGTCGTAAAGGATGGCCTCCTGTGTCTTAAAAATAGAAGCTAGTTCTCATACAAACACAATGGCGCTACGCGGCAGCACTTAGCAATCGCCTACCGAGGGGCGAGCGCAAGGTACACTGGGAGACTTTCATTGCCGCCGGTCATACATAATAATTTCCTCTCCATCTTAGCTCATTTCTCCCTGCATAAAATATTTGAAATAAGTCACGTAAAGATACAAAGACTCCACATGGAGTAGGACTGGACTCTTAGTCCTTGTTTTTCCGCGAGATTGCAGTGCCAGTTCCACGCAGTGGCTGTTTTCGAAATAAAACGAACTAAAGTTCGTTTGAGTGACGCCTTTCCTCAGTAATGTGCCTATGACGTCCTTTAAATAATATTGACCCACCCACTAATGCAACTTTACAGACCCTTTAAGGTCAATAATATGAACAGAGAGAACCAAGAAAGGGATCAGAAGCTCCTTTCTTTTGGGCCTTGCCAATGCTAAACACGATGTAGCTAAAACGAGCGGGGGCGTCGCAAATAACTGTCCAGGTTAACTTGATAAATCTAACGCCTTCGAACCGCCGTAACACAATTTGGCCTCTTGCTTCTCATCACGTGGTTTTAGAGCTACAAATTTCCCCCAAGTTTTCACCATGAACGCTGGATCTCTAAAGGAACCGGAAAAAACCCGCCTTCCAATGTACAAACAGAGTTCTCTTTAGCATAGCATCGGGGAAGGTATGGGGGCTGTGAATTCGGGAACACTCAAGGCCATTCAGTCTTTTGTGATTCTTCATAAACCTATTGAAAACAAATTTAAACGATCTAATTGGCCGTAACCGTTTCTTTTTAATTATTTTTTTTACAAAGCGAACGGGCTATAGAGAAAAATCTATCCCGTTTTCCAGTCCCTTTAGAGATCCAGCGTTCATGTTTCCACTCCCTTTTTTAGTTCTCTCTAGTTTGAACGGGAAAACAACAGTCGAAGCCTCTCCTTTAACCCTCATCCTCCTAGGCATAAGAATCCCTTTTAAAGGAACCACTTTAATCAACTAGGAACAATTGAGTGACCATAATCTGAAAATGAAAGTGTAATCTAAACCATTGATAACCCAAATTCAGTTTGTAACATCATTGCAAGCATCCATTTAGTATATGGAAAAAGAGAAAACATCAACCCCGCCCTGTAACCTTCCCACTGTTTGGACATGAGAATGTCCCAGTGAAAAAAAGGAAGTAAGGTTTTATATTTCTTCCTAAAAATGGTTCCTTTTCCATTCTTGTTTGTCGGAGCATTTCAAAAGAGATACAGTAAAAAAAAGCTGACAGCGGTTTCGTATAACCAGAATTCGGAGAATAGCGGGAGGGTTTAGTAGTTGATATTTCTATAGGGAAGTGGGAGTTACTAGTCTTATTTGATGATTAAGCGGTGCCACGTATCCCCTAGTGGACCAGTGAAGCAGTGAAAGCACGTAAACATAATCTATAATATTTCAATATTATCGAGACAATTCGAACAATATTTAAAACTTTCAAAATTATCGTTACAATTTGAACAAAGTTCAAAAGTTTCCAAAATCATCATGTCAATTTATACAGCATCCAAAAGCTTAC
This sequence comes from Phalangium opilio, assembly GCA_019434445.1. Taxonomy (NCBI): domain Eukaryota; kingdom Metazoa; phylum Arthropoda; class Arachnida; order Opiliones; family Phalangiidae; genus Phalangium; species Phalangium opilio. The sequence goes on from JAEQBA010001341.1 coordinate 148,308, forward strand.
AATTTCAAAAACGTCCAAAAGCTTCCAGAATTAACGTGTTAATTTGAACAACATCCCTAAGCTTCCAAAATTATAGTGACAATTTTAAAACCGTTCAAAAGCTTCAAAATTATCGTGACAATTTGAAGAACATCCAGAAAGCTTCAAAATTATCGTGACAATTTGAAGAACATCCAGAAAGCTTCAACAACTATCTTGACAATTTGAAGAACATCCAGAAAGCTTAAAAATTATCGTGACAATTTGAAGAACATCCAGAAAGCTTCAACAACTATCTTGACAATTTTAACAACGTTCAAAAGCTTCAAAATTATCGTGACAATTTGAAGAACATCTAGAAAGCTTCAACAACTATCTTGACAATTTGAAAAACTTCTGAATTTGATAAACAACAAAAAATTTACTGAGAAGTTCACCAAAAATCTTCTCAAGCTGCCTACGATTCATTGAACTTCCATAGTGTATTGAATTTTTGACGAACCCCCAAAATAAAATTTTGAACTATCCTAAAACGTCAGAAATTTTCAATTGAAAAAACCGCACATTTATAGAAAAGTCGAAAAAATTACTCCCAAAAGCATTCATCCATTATAATGACTCCCTAATTCTTCCGCGAATTGATAATAAAAAAAATTTCATACGCAAATTCACAGGTAAGCTATTTTTGGAAAAACTCTATAATTGGCTTGTACAAGTAACGTATACATGTTACTTATAGTTGAATATAGCGATTGAAAGAATGTTGGACCCCTCGTATTGCGCTAGCATATCATTCGTTACGAGCGAGTTGCAGCCGGCAGTTTCTCGTCTTTGGCTAAAAAGAACCGAGATTTGGGGTGGCATAAAAGGGATTATTTGTAGCCCCAAAAATAGAAATCTGACAATTTCCTAGAAATGGAGCGAGCGACCGAGGGTAAAATGAATCTTTACCCTGCCCCTTCACCATATATCCCTTTTCGCTATCCTCCTTTATTTGTGTTGCTACGGGTTACCATGATAGCGAGGTTAAGAAATACCATAGCCTAACTTTACTATACAGTATGTATGGAACTAAAGGACATTTTCTTCAGAGAATTTATAACAAGATGGTCTAGCCCATAATTAAGCCACATCGTTTACGTACTCTTGCTATCCCTACTACAATAAATATACTTCTAGTGAAATATCCCCTAATATACCGGTCAGGGGGAATATTTTTCAATGGCTGCTTGGCAAAGTGAATCACATATCCACAACGCCCGTTACTAATTTAATCACTAATACTACTACTACTACTACTACCACTACTCTTCGGATAAAACTATTAGTCCCATCAATACCTTCTAGCTAAGAAGAAACCAAAAAATTGCCTATTCTATAGAATCCTCGCCCGCTCCGACCGATACATCCCTCCCATTCCTCTCTCTCTCACTTGGAGCTCACGAGTCACTATCTCACTAAGCAGAGTTCCGACCGCTCCTCTACACTTTCGTTCACTCTCCTTCTCGTTAAAAAAATTATGGAGCCAGCGCCACCTAGAAGTGGTTTTACGAAGTACTATTGAAAAATAACGAACGAAACATCTTCTACATCATCATCATCTTCTTCTTCTACAAACCAGGTCAAACTAATAGCCCATCGTATATACGATGTGGCTAAAAAGATGCAGTGACAAAACATCTAATGGCGATATATTTCTCCTGGTGTTCAAAATCGGCTTACTCTACATAGAATACGTAGGTTTAAAGAAAGTAGATTTTAGCCGTTTAGAAAGTGTTGCCAGACAATTCGTGATCCACAACACTGCATAAGGAAAGGCTATCAGTTCACTTTGAGTCAGTTCTTGAGTAACTTGTCTCACATAGTGCCTGACAACACTGCACCGATGTTCAAATTGAGATAGGAAAGTTTCTGTAACTCGTTTAGTCAGATCCTTTTTCAGTTAAAGTTAAAAAAACAGGATGGTCTAACCCATAATTAAGCCACATCGTTTACGTACTCTCGCTATCCCAACTACAATAAATATACTTCTAGTGAAATATCCTCTAATATAAAAGTCAGGGGTAAATAATTTATCAATGGCTGCTTGGCAACGTGAATCACATGTCGCCAACGCCCGTACTTATTATTACTATTACTATTACTATTACTACTGCTACTCGGGTAAAACTATTAGTCTCATAGATACCCAGTATGATTTTTCGAAGCTAAGTCGCGCGTTCTTTCTTCGGATTAATTGGTCGCCGAGGAATGCATAAAGCTAACAGGAATCATTGTGCCCACATATATCCCAAGATAATTTCTATGTGGATTTTCGTGGGCCTGGTTATAGTACTATCCGTCACGTGTCATAATTCATAGGGCTTTCTAACTGTGATTTCATTGGTTGGTAGCAGCGCGCAGTGAGATAAATTATTTGCGAGGTAAAATTCATCATCGTAATGAATTGTCTAGATCTTCTCACATAATCCGCCTAGATACGCGGATAAAATGACTATATACACAGTGATTCTGGCAGTATTCCTGGGTCGACAATAAGCGCGCTACTCTATACATAGTTTTCACCCCAGTGTTGCCATGTCGTTTCTTATACTCGTACACGTGGTGTTATTTCTATTTAAGTTTGGTCTTAGGAACGAAAAATTAAAAGGTTAGAGGCAACTCAAATTCTTTAATTCTTTTCACACAAAACAAACACTATTAGGCCTACCACCAATTTAATATCTAAGCGATCGATCAAGCATGTTCATACAGCTCGTGAAGTACCAACCAAGGCTTAAAAAGTTTCATTAAAATTTCGTTAATTTCAGAAATGAAATTAGATGATTCTGGTATTAATACCTCTCAGACAATTTTCGATATATACTGAATCATCCGCCAAACACTTTTTATAGCTCCCTTGCAAATTTCACCATTAAAAAACACGTCACGAAACTTATGCGCATGGAAAAAATACCTGCTCTTTCATCGATGCGCAGCCTGACGTAGAAACAGGAAGTGCGAAAAACCGTATAGGTGTGTTACTGAACGTATCCCATTTCTTCTTCGACGACGACATTGCTAAACTAATACCTTCATCGTACAAACGATGTGACTAAAAATATTTTGCCTTACCCACTTTTTGCGTTTGCAGACTGCAGAGACGCGCTTCTTAAGCTCTCTATTGAAGCATTTCAGGGCGGGGGATTTTTATTGCATTGCTTTTGCTCTTTGTAACATCTAGGGTATATCTTATATCACTGGTTTTGTTTTAACAAGACATTGTTATAGTTCTCCCTTGGATATTTATTTTTAACGATATATAATACATGTTTTAATATACCTTTATTGAAATAGAAATTGATTCGAGATTCTGGATTTTTTTATAAGTTTTGCGTTTGAATTTTTGATACAATATATAGGCCTAGTTAAGTAATTTTGGTTTTCATTTATATGATGGGAAAAGGTTTGGTTAAATTAAATTATTGTCATATCTGGCAATACGAAACATACTACTTATAAAATTGTGATGCGTTTTGTTCTGTGTTCGATTATAAAGCAACATTGTTCTTGTTATTAGAAAGATGATTATTAATAGTATAATATAGGCTTATGGCAATATATGAATTTTGATGAAAATTGCTTGGTTTGAATTCAGAAATCTTTTAAAGCGAAAATTTCTCTGTAAATTGATGAAAAATTACCCAATTTCATAAATTTTTCTATGGAGGGGCCGAAATTCGATTGTGAAGGAACATTGTTCATAGTGTCAGAAAATTA
>JAEQBA010001342.1:0-28308 GCA_019434445.1 Phalangium opilio
CCTTCTGAGTTCATTTCTGTGATATGACTGATTTCGTAATTTAATTACGGATCTCTTGTTTATGGTACGGATTACGTGATTTTTCATTTTATCAATGATTTCGTATGAGTTTGTAGTTGACTAGTTCTCTAGTGGTAGTTGTCAAAAATGTGATTTAAGGGACCCGTCCATAAAATACGTCACACTCTTATGGGGCGGAGGGGGTTTGTAAATTTGTGACGGTCCGTGACGAGAGGGGGGGGAGGGGTCCTTCGATGCGTGACGTCACATTTAAATTATTTTTACGAAGTCAGTAAATGTTTTATTCCATCATCGCTTAAATAGCAGAAACTGAAAGCAATGATCACATACTTACTCGTTACGTGTAGCCAATTAAAACAGCGCAATTAAAAAATAAGAGACCGGTTCACTGCAGATCTAGCTACACGAACGCATTAGGACTGCTAAATGTAGTGTCAGCTTAAACTTCAAGTGTCACTGTTTACTCGCCACTAGCATTAGCAAGGATGAATCGGATCCGCTATCCGATTTAAATGGTTTCGTTTCTTTCGCAATTTTTAAAATCTGAATCCACAAGCTCGATTAGCCTAAGTTTTCAAGTGACAATGTCGAAAACTATTAAGTGTGCCCTTTTTAACTAAGCTTTATGGAAATATTTGGAAGGTTATGAAAAAGCACATCCAGACAATAAAGTTCTAAAACTCAGAGGCAAACGATATTTGTGAAAGCTTAAAACGGAAATGAACTTTGACTTTCAAGTCGAGCAAAAAATTTCTGAGTGGAAAAGAAGAAAGAATCTTTTTAAAATTATCAAAGTAAATTGCTAAATTAGAAAATCGTAGTCCGTGGGCGGGGGGGAGTGTGACGGGGTTTTCAGGGGAGGGGTCTTAGAAAACGTGACAAAGCGTGATCTGGGGGGACGGGGGGGTCAGAAAATGCCATTTTTGCGTGACGTAGTTATGGACGGTCCCTAATTTGCTAGAAGCGTACGGCATATGCATATCGGTTGAAATTGATAAGGGATGAAATTAATGCATTCCTTCGATCTAAAATCACTACGCTACATAATTTCCCCATGTCAAGCATCATTCTAAAGTATAACACTTTGTATTGTAATTTATAATTTGTAATTGAATGATTCGAAATATGTAATTGTAATTTTAATTGAATGATTCCGAAATTGTAATTGCAATTTATAATTGTAATTGAATGATTCGAAATCTGTAATTGTAATTTATATTGAATGATTCCGAAATTGTAATTGTAATTTATAATTTGTAATGATGATTCCGAATTTGTAATTGTAATTTATAATTTATAATTGAATGATTCCGAATTGTAATTGTAATTTGTAATTTTTAATTGAAGGTTCATGTAATTTGGCAACCCTGTTAATTAGCCCATTCCAAGTCATATTTTACCCCATTTACACCATTGCAAACCCCTATTCACCTCATTCAAGTCCATATTTACATCATTTCAAGTCCATATTTACCCCATTTCAAGCCCTATTTACACCATTGCAAAATCCCTATTTACACCATTGCCAAAACCCATATTATACCATTGCAAAACCCTATTTTCACTATAGCAAAACCCCTATTTACACCATTGCAAAACCCCTGTTTAACCATTGCAAATTCAAATCAAAATTCAATTCAAAAATGTTATTTTTACTTTTCATTGCATATACAGTTTGCTACGGGGCTAAGTCACATTGTGACTTGTAAGCCCCGTGCCTATCTGCTTTATTTAATACAACAATTTAATTTAATCAAATAAAAATAGATTTAACAATGGTGTATTATAATAATTAGTGTTAAAGATTCATGAAAAAAGAATTAATGAATATATGTTATATCCACTTAAAATTGAACAGTGCATGGTATAATATAAATAAAATTTAACAATTGGTTATGCCAAAGGTGGCTTTATAAAAACAAATTAAATAAAAAAGTAAAGGTTTTATTATTTTTTTCTAATATTAGTGATTTTATAGTCTTTTAAATCTAGTTAAAGTCGGTTTTGCTTATTTACACCCTTGCAAAACCCCTATTTACACCATTGCAAAACCCCTATTTACACCATTGCAAAACCCTTATTTACCCCATTTAAAGTCCCTATTTACCCCTTTTCCAGCCTTATTTACACCATTGCAAACCCCTATTCACCTCATTTCAAGTCCATATTTACACCATTTCAAGTCTATATTTACCCCATTCCAAGCCTATTTACACCATTGCAAAACCCCTATTTACACCATTGCAAAACCCCTATTTACACTATTGCAAAACCCCTATTTACACTATTGCAAAACCCCTATTTACACTATTGCAAAACCCCTATTTACACCATTGCAAAACCTTATTTACACCATTGCAAAACCCCTATTTACACCATTGCAAAACCGCTATTTTCACCATTGCAAAACCGCTATTTTCACCATTGCAAAACCCTATTTACACTATTGCAAAACCCCTATTTACACCATTGCAAAACCCCTATTTACACCATTGCAAAACCCCTATTTACACCATTGCAAAACCCTATTTACACCATTGCAAAACCCCTATTTACACCATTGCAAAACCCCTATTTACACCATTGCAAAACCCCTATTTACACCATTGCAAAACCCCTATTTACACCATTGCAAAACCCCTATTTACACTATTGCAAAACCCCTATTTACACCATTGCAAAACCCATATTTATACCATTGCAAAACCCCTATTTACACCTTTGCAAACCCCTATTTACACCTTTAGAAAACCCCTATTTACACCATTGCAAAACCCTATTTACACCATTGCAAAACCCCTATTTACATCTTTAGAAAACCCCTATTTACACCATTGCAAAACCCCTATTTACACTATTGCAAAACCCCTATTTACACCATTGCAAAACCCCTATTTACACCATTGCAAAACCCTATTTACACCATTGCAAAACCCCTATTTACACCATTGCAAAACCCCTATTTACACCATTGCAAAACCCCTATTTACACTATTGCAAAACCCCTATTTACACCATTGCAAAACCCATATTTATACCATTGCAAAACCCCTATTTACACCTTTGCAAAACCCCTATTTACACCTTTAGAAAACCCCTATTTACACCATTGCAAAACCCTATTTACACCATTGCAAAACCCCTATTTACATCTTTAGAAAACCCCTATTTACACCATTGCAAAACCCCTATTTACACTATTGCAAAACCCCTATTTACACCATTGCAAAACCCCTATTTACACCATTGCAAAACCCCTATTTACACCATTGCAAAACCCCTATTTACACCATTGCAAAACCCCTATTTACACCATTGCAAAACCCTATTTACACCATTGCAAAACCCCTATTTACATCTTTAGAAAACCCCTATTTACACCATTGCAAAACCCTATTTACACTATTGCAAAACCCCTATTTACACCATTGCAAAGCCCCTATTTACACCATTGCAAAACCCCTATTTACACCATTGCAAAACCCCTAATTACACCATTGCAAAGCCCCTATTTACACCATTGCAAAACCCCTATTTACACTATTGCAAAACCCCTATTTACACCATTGCAAAACCCTTATTTACACCATTGCAAAACCCCTATTTACACCATTGCAAAACCCTTATTTAGCCCATTTAAAGTCCCTATTTTCCAGCCTTATTTACACCATTGCGAAACTCCTATTTACCCAATTTCAAATCTATATTTATCGCATTTAAAGTCCCTATTCACCCCATTTCAACTCCATATCAACCCCATTTCAAGCCTATATTTACCACATTTCAAGTCTATATTTACCCCATTTCTAGTCCTATTTTCACTATTGCAAAACCCCTATTTACCTCATTTCAATTCCTTATATTTACCCCATTTTAAACCTATTTACGCCATTGAAAACTCCTACTTACCTCATTTCAAGTAATTATTTATCCCATTTCAATCTATATTTACCCAATTTCAAGTCTAAATTTAGCCCATTTCAAGTGTATATTTACCTTTTTTCAAGCCTTATTTACACCATTGCAAAACCCCTATTCACCTCTTTTCAAGTCTTTATTTACCCCATTTCTTGTCACTATTTGCCCATTTCAAACCCCTATTCACCCCATTTACTGGGATCATTATTGTCGTGTTCGGTGGGACTTCACTACCTTTCCTATTGTGTATATCCACGTTGAAGGCTTTTCTATTACATCATTTTGTGTGAATTAACACGACTATAAGTTAATGCCGTTAAAATTATCCAAATGATCTCTCTTGGGTAACAACTAATGGAGTCTGATTGGTATTAATAAAGAGCACATGTTACTTTTTAAAGCAACATCTTTCTTTCTTAGGCATTAAACTAGATTCCCACTCGACCGAAAAAAACCGGCGGAAATCACACAGCCAACGGTAAAAATTTTAACTTACGCTGGCGTCCGGCGGTAGACCGTTCAAACTACGACTGAATTTTCAGTTTGGCGGTAGATATTTTTGGGTCACGTGACAGATTTGAGTTGTTTCCTCAACATCTATTTCACATTCTTTGTCCCCTTGTCGCTTGGATCGTACTAGAAGGGATATTTTCTAGCATCCTCAGTGAACTTTTCCTTATTAACATCTTATCTCTTTTTACTTCCGTTAATTTAATTTTTCTTTCTTGGTGGTATGTTTCCGACAAGCCTTGGTCAACCACAAAAAATGGCGGCTAACAATCGATCTCGCGTGTGCGTGCGGTCTTGAAATTTATGACGTTGTCAGTGGGATAATTTCATTGGCTGAGACACCGGCGTAACGCTGAACACGACCGAAAAAATAGAACACAACTTACGCCCGACCGAACGGAAATTCCGTCGGTCGAACCCCTTTCTGCCGGGTGTCCGTCGTCTTTTCCGTGGAGTGGGAATCTAGCTTCATAAAAGCGGGCCTATTCGAAGAAATGCTCCATTTCTTTAGGTCCTTGAACAATAACGTTATATTAATTAAGGATTTTGAAGAATAAGCATCTTCTTTTTCCAAAATATTGCTTGTTTTATAGATCAGATTAGGGTTAGGAAAGGCATAGGTTAGTTTTGCTTAGGCGTCTTTGAGACCTACGATTCCTAAATTAAGCATTTGACCTCGTGATAATAAGCGTATGCATATATTCATATCCTATAAATGCTAAAAATTGAAAAACCATTTCAATGATAATAAACATTTTATCGGTGACAGCGTTTAAAAAAGAAAATTTTTAGAGGAACTATGTTACGTTAGAAAATAGATTTTGGGTACTCATTCTATGTTCAAACTTCATTACAGTGTTACATAATGCATATGACTTAAATATAACAATTTGCTAATCGCTTTATCAAGGTACATTTCTTCGATTTGAAAATATTTCGTTCTTCTAAACTCTAAATTTTGCTTAATATTTAAAAAAATACATGGAATTATTGCTCATTTTACATAACCACTCAATCTTCATTAGATAATCAGATTATCTCGGGTATAGAGTCTTCGTGTTCCCGAGAATTACTGTATTTCCATCGGGAACTTTTAATCATAATATACCGAATCCAAAATCCGCCAAATTGCGGGGTTTTTCAGCCGAATGGAAGACAATCTGTTAATTGCCGTAGTAAAATCAACTTGGATTGGGTTGAACAGGGGCTTGAAATTGTTAAAAGGGGACTTGAAATGGAGTAAATAGGAGTTTGAAACGGTGTAAATATGGGTTTGAAATGGTGTAAATATGGATTTGAAATGGAGTAAATTGGGGTTTGAAATGGAGTAAATTGAGGTGTGAAATGGATTAAATATGGAGTAAATTGGGCTATGAAATGGAGTAAATAGGGGTTTGAAATGGAGTAAATAGGGCTTGGAAATGGAATAAATAGGGCTTGGAAATGGAATAAATAGGGGTTTGAAATGGAGTAAATAGCCGCTTGGAAATGGAATAAATAGGGCTTTGAAATGGAGTAAATAGGGCTTTGAAATGGAGTAAATAGGGCTTTGAAATGGAGTAAATAGTCGCTTTGAAATGGAGTAAATAGTCGCTTTGAAATGGAGTAAATAGGGCTTTGAAATGGAGTAAATAGTCGCTTTGAAATGGAGTAAATAGTCGCTTTGAAATGGAGTAAATAGTCGCTTTGAAATGGAGTAAATAGTCGCTTTGAAATGGAGTAAATAGTCGCTTTGAAATGGAGTAAATAGTCGCTTTGAAATGGAGTAAATAGTCGCTTTGAAATGGAGTAAATAGTCGCTTTGAAATGGAGTAAATAGTCGCTTTGAAATGGAGTAAATAGTCGCTTTGAAATGGAGTAAATAGTCGCTTTGAAATGGAGTAAATAGGGCTTTGAAATGGAGTAAATAGGGCTTTGAAATGGAGTGAACAGAGACTTGAAATGGTGTATTAATGGCTTTGTTTTACACCTTAAACGTGGTGCTAAATATAGAAAAAATATTTAACACCTTCACTTCATTTGGTGTAGTAATGTGATATACGTGGCGCAACTTTGCCTACATTTAACACCATTAAACTAAGTAGTAATATTAGAGTTCAAAAGATTTCCTGAAAAAGATGTTAAAAAGCACTATAAATGGTGCATAAATGCCTAATATTTCGTTCATACTTGCAAATAATATTTGTAAAAGGCGTGAATTTATCATAAAAATGGTGTAGAAGTACACCTTAAATGGTGTCAATTTTGGCACCGAAAAAAACAGCATATATGGTGTAAGAATGCACCATTATTTTTTACAGTGTATAGTATGTGTAAATAGATTTTAAAAACGCGCGCGGACTGGGGTTCACCCCACGGTAATTCACCGAAAACGCGAACGGCCCGAGAACGGGGATACCCCGCCAACGCTAAGCTACCAAGCCGTCGCCACGACGTTCGAGGGTGAAAACCCCGAACTCTACCTAAGAGCGCCACGCCGTGTCATTCTTCGTGACACGAGAGGAAAACCTACCGCCTGCCGGCTATAAAAGCTCGACCATGGCTTCATGAAAACAAGACTCGTATCGTGACCTTCCTGAGGAAGCGCTGCCCGACCAGAATCGCCAGCTGAAGTTCGAGCTACTGGAGATGCTGCCCTTTGGAGTTCCCGAGAATCCATGAGGCCCTAACCAGCATTAATTGTTAAGTTCGGGCGCGCTATTTTATGGTTAAAACTTAAATAAACCGTCGGAAATCTCGACGCTCGCGCGTAGCGAGTCGCGCCTTCCGTTGTTTTTGCGGACGCGTCATGGACAATTAAAAACTCTTCGTTCGTGTTCATCAACTTCGGTGCACCCCACCTCGAACTGTGGCAAAACCGTAACGTCACCAAATGCATGCTTTTATTTATCTATTTACGAAGTCGTATAGTGTATCTCGCCTAACGAGATACATTTAATATATCTCCCTTAATGAGAAATAAGAGAATGGGTCATGACCATTTTATTTTTGTAAATATTATTATTGCGTATGTTTTATTTTATTAGTATTTTCTTTATCGCGTGCATGCTTTTTATTTTAGTTTATTGATTCTCCATTTGTTAGTGATTTTGTTAAGATTAAACATTATGACCTTGGTAGCTCTCAATGTCGTTCAATTATACCCTCTATAAAAATCCCCTAGACATACTGACCATTAGTATTTTAATTCTTATACGCTACCCCGCTAGAGAAGGTAGGGGTAACGAGCTCGGACCACGTATTTATGTTTATTCCTCTTTGTAGTGTGGTTTCACCCTTAACCATTTTAATCGTGATCTTAGCAATATGCTAAGCGAATATTTTATCGTCGCACAACTTCGCTACAATAGTAACGTTAGCCTATTAATTTTCGACAATATAAGGCAGCGCCTAGACATGGCGCAAAACTGTACTGCTCTTACAATCTCCGTGATAGCACTTTTTGGTGCCACCGCAGAAACACAGAAATGGATGTATATTTCTCAAATAATCCCAAAGTTAGGAAACGATGTTTAAACTTATCGGTGGACCAAGCAATGATACCTTAAAAGGATAATAACGGCACTTCCGCCTTTTGCAAGGTAATGTCTTGTTCTATCAATGAAAGAATAATAGGTTTCTAATAGCCACTTCGTTTGCATTTTTATGATGTATATCAAATACATCATTAACATATACAGTATATGTAATACATGAATTTAAGGTATTTATTTACAAAAATCTAAACGTTTCTACGAATAATAATTTAAGATTAAATATAGAATAAATTTTGCAGCGAATATTTCCTTACTAAGTATGCTAGGTCATAATCACCGTATAAATCTAAATTCCTAAACTCTTAATAACGTGAATGAATTCATATAATTCTATATTAGAAGAGGCCCTGTTAATTATCATTGCACCTACGATGGCGACTCACTCATTTTCGCGAAATTTACATTAAATTTTCTTTTATGGGTTAAATCAGGAGTAAGACAAGAAGTATCGAGGTAACCAAATTCTTCACTTGGTGAAAGTGAATATTCTACATCAGGCACCAACTGTTGGCCCTCTAGTAGCGGTTTCTGAATTTTCCCTCCAAAACGTGAGACGCTCGCGGTGGTAGACGACCGAACTAGATTCCAGCACCCGCGTCCGTGTTCCGCCGCTTTAGGTTGAGGGGAAGGGGTAAGAAATTTTATTGGAACTCGACCATTTTTTTTCATTCTAGTGTAGGCGCGATGGAAGTGGCATAAAGTCCTCACATTGGTTCGCTAGTGCCAGGATCTACTACCAATGCTAGAGCTCTTTACTTCTAGTCCCTTATCCTACTTCTGGTTAAATCACATCTAAATTAGCAAAGACACTAAACCATTGCATTTGGTTTTATCATAAATTTATTCATTAACATGAATATATATGTGTATCATTAGCCTTTCTATCATGTTATTCAGGGATGGGAGGGACCTTTCTATTACAAACGCGTCGCGGTATCCAATCAAAATCGAGACACCTGGAATTTCGAACAGCAGACGACCAGTTGAACAAAATTCTATGAGGGATACAATTTTCGGTCAGGTTTACCAAACTGCGACAACTGACAACTGAATATTAAAAATGATCGCCGATACGTGAATAAATATCTCAACACGATGTCTGAAGGTGATTTGATCTTTTAAATTAAATTATATTAAGTGCGTGCAATGTTTATCCTAATCTAAAACTAAAAACTGGTAGTAAAGGGCTAAGCCTTGGCTATAAAGAAAGTGAAACGGTTGAAAATTAACTACCAACATCTGAAATTATGAGAATTGATCTTGCTGGTTTTCTTCCCTGCTGATGGAGGTAAAAATAATGCGGTAGTTGATCAATTTCTAAGCATAATTAGCCTTTCGTATGACAAGAGCTTTAGCTTTAAAAACAAACCGCCGGCAATTCTCTGGCGTCACTCAAACTAAGCCCCTCCCATCCTTGAATATGTAGTTTAACTAGTGAATGCAGATGTATATTCATGTTAAATGAATAAATTCATGGTTTTATTTTTTATTAGTCGCTAAAGTTGAAGAATACACTACTTATTTACTATCGACAAATAAACTTAATGGAAATTATGGAATATAGAATTTAGAAGAATATTTTATCTATGTATCTTTAAATATAATCTCACTTATAACTCCATTTTGTCCCCAAGAAAAATGTTACATATTTTAACAAGAAACGTTTTTTAAACTTAATAGAAAGTGTCTGTTCAAGATGATTTTTATGCAGATAGTCCTTTAACCGTAATAGTTATTTGGTTACTAATTGTGCCCATTTCTGCTTTCTAATATAATGAAAAAATGTAGCTATTCATGAAATAAATTTCAGTTATCAAAGTGTACAAGAATATATTTTGAACATTTATTAATTTCTTCAAAGGATAATATTTCCTCTCCCAGTGACGATGCCGTCAAGGAGAGGTATTACACTGGACGTTTCTGTCCGTGTGTGTTTGTTACGGTGTTCCCAGTTGGAAAATCGGAGCAAACGTATTAGCAATATCCGGACCGCGTTCGCAGTCCACAGAAAGCAATATTGTCACGGCAGTAAATAAGAGGCGGAGTACGGCGGAACGGGACATTTGGGCGCCGACAATTAGGTGCCGGTCATTTAGGCACCGCCACTTAGGCGCCGGGACAGTTAGGCGCCGCGACATTTCGGCTCCGCGACAATTTGGCGCCGCGACATTTCGGCTCCGCGACAATTTGGCGCCGCGACATTTAGGCTCCGCGACAATTTGGCACCGAGACATTTAGACGCCGAGACAATTAGACGTCGCGACATTGCCGTAAAATTTTCGTGAAAGATTTGAGGTATTTAATAAATGATCATGACTAGTACTTTTAGGCTTATATTCCTTTTATTCAACTGACATCAGTGTTCAACCATGTAGTTGTTTACCTTCATTGTCTTCCCAAAATGATATGCCTTTTCCGAAATATTTTTGTTTCTCTTCATTGACTTCCCAAAATAATATGCCTTTTCCAAGATATTGTTGTTTATCATCATTGACTTCCCAGAATAATATGCCTTTTCCTAAGTATTGTTTTTATCTTCAATGACTTAACAAAATAATATGCCTTTTTCCAAATGTTCTTGTTTATCTATATTGACTTCCCAAAATAATATGCTCCCCATGCCTTGGCCGTAACGAAGGGCTGAGCTTTTCCAGCTGTACCCTCTTCCGGGAGAGAAGCGCGCGTTAGCACGGGACGAGGCGCCTTTTATAGGGCTCGTCGCTCGGCTGAGACTCAGGGTTTTTGGGGAGCTAACTTATATTTGGCTTGATGTCTGTCGGTAGGGTGCGACAATATTGACTCTTTTCCATTATTAGGATAAGATGTACGCGGCGATAGGCTTGGGTTAGGAGAAACGTCTAACTTCCCAATGACGGGGCTTCCACCAAAAAATCCCGCAATTGCGGCATTTCTGATCATTTCTTGTGAATTTAGGAATAACTATATTTTGTGCTACAATAAAGCCATTGGAAATATCAAAGCACAGAGTAAGAGTAGGCTCTGTAACTTTGACTCTTCTAAATTGATTACGAAGAATCTTTAAAAGCCCTGCCCTTAACAGTGCTAAAATGATTACACGTAATCCGTGTACTAAAACTTTCACAGTGATTAGCCCCTCGCCTAGAATCCTGATCTCTCTATACTCGTTCATTACGTGGTTTTTGTACCGACAAAGCGTCCATATATTCTATAGGGTTATTAAATGCCGTCGTACAAATGACAAGTAAGTCATTAGATAAAGTTTGTATCTACATTTTTACACAGACAAAATAAATTCATTATTTTTCATGAGATTTTTATTTTATTCAAGCTCTCGAAAACCATTGACAAACTTATAGAACATAACTTACGGACTTATGGTAATATATCATTCCCGTGTACCAATTTAATTTGATTTACCTTGTACTTTTCGGAATTCCTCGGTAACACTTCATCGTTAGGTCCAAGCCATTTCGTTTCTTTTGTCTCGCCGTTACTGAAACGACATTCAATTACGAGGTCCTGACCCTGTAGTTCGAAAACGGCCTTTGTTCGTGAAAAGACAGTGAGTACTGTCAAAAAAGATTCTGAAAGTAAAAACAAATATCCGCATTAATGGTCTGAGACAAACATAAATCTCCTCTACCACGTAGCCGCTTTAACACTAGACCATTTCCAACGGCTTTTAACAGATTTAGAAGATAGAAATGTATCCCCTTACAAAAATCTTCTTAAGAACTCTTAAGAAAATTCCTTGGGAAATTTCTTTGGAAATCCTTAAGGCGTTCTTTAGGAAATTGGGGAATATTGGCCTTTTTCTTTGGAAATTACTTGGAAATATCTTTGGAATTTTCTTGGGAAATATCTTTGGAATTTTCTTTGGAAATATCTTTGGAATTTTCTTTGGAAATATCTTTGAAATTTTCTTGGGAAATATCCTTGGAATTTTCTTGGGAAATATCCTTGGAATTTTCTTGGGAAATATCTTTCGAATTTTCTTCGGAAATATCTTTGGAATTTTCTTGGGAAATATCTTTGGAATTTTATTGGGAAATATCTTTGGAATTTTCTTGGGATATATCTTTGGGATATATCTTTGGTATTTTCTTGGGAAATGTCTTTGGAATTTACTTGGGAAATGTCTTTGGAAATATCTTGGGAAATATCTTTTCAATTTACTTGGGAAATATCTATAGAATTTTCTTGGGGAACATATAGAGAAGGTTATGGGGTAAATTAATTTGGCCACTAGAAACGAGGATAGTTCTCACATGCAGAACCATATCCCAATACAGGAAGTGCAGTTCTTATATGCTGAACTACACCCCTTATAGCGAGGGAAGTTCTCGCATGCAGTGTGAAATTGTTTATAAAGTCAGACATTTAATCGACTTTAAAACGTCCGTAAACGGCAGAAAGTTTTAACCTTGTGCAATTGTATGGGGTACTAAGTGGGTTTTGGAGGCTTTAATGGCCAAGCAGTAGATATAGACGTTGTTGTTAAATTTAATAATGTATTTTCATTGAGAGTTTTTCGAGTATCAGAGACGCGTTTAACCTAATTTTTTCTACAATATTTTTTAAAAAATATTTATTTGGGACTCTAATTACGCTCCGACTGCCAGATTAGATTCCCTGTAAATCGAAACATAACTATTTTAATTATTCTTATTTTACTTTTAATCTATTTCATCCTTTGCATAAACACCTCACGGATTATTAAAGGCAAAAAAATAAAAAAATAGGAAAATATAACATTCCATTTCAGCGCTTGCTGAGCCTTAGCTACGGGACAAGCTTTCGTGAAACGTTTTTAAATTTTTTAACCATCAAGTTAATGTCTATCTAGAAAAACTTTAGCTAAACAAATTGGGTAAAAATGTTTTGAGATAACTATATGTAAAGCATAATTGCAATATATCAGGCCATTTGAAATTCATCTCTAAAATTCTTAACTAATTTCGTTGTAAAATAAACCCTAGACCTTCTTTGGAAATATATCTCTTGAATTCCAAACAAATTTCTTTGGAAAATAAACCCTAGATCTTCTTTTGAAATTTATCTCTAGAATTCTTATTGAATTTCTTTGGAAATTAAACCCTAGAGATTTTTTGGACATTTATCTCAATAATCCCTATCGAATTTCTTCGGAAAACAACCCCAAGCCATTCTTTGGAAATTTAGCTCTAGAATTCCTAAAGAATTTCTTTAGAAAACAACCCCAAGCCATTCTTTGGAAATTTAGCTCTAGAATTCCTAAAGAATTTCTTTAGAAAATAATCCCTAGACCTTCTTTAGAAATTTATCTCTAGAATTCCTAAAGAATTTCTTTGGAAAATAATCCCAAGACATTCTTAGGAAATTTATCTCTAGAATTCCTAAAGAATGTCTTCAGAAATTAATCCCATGACATTCTTTGGAAATTTGTCTCTAGAATTCCAAAAGAATTTCTTTTGAAAATAATCCCAAGACATTCGTTGGAAATTTATCTCAAGAATTCTTTAGGAAATTCCAAGGAAGTCTTTGGAAATAGTTTCTTTAGAAAATGATCCCAAGGGCTCCGTAGGGTTCCAAAGAAATTCCTTTAGAACTCTTAAGAAGATTTTTGTAAGGGTAAGTTTTTTCAGTCGAAATCAACTGGTCCTTCATTTCGTCACTGTAATTTTTGTAAGTATCGTAAACAAAGAGGAGAGAGAGAGAGAGGGAGATAGAAACGCGCTTTATAAAATTCGCCGAAAAATGGGAAAAAAGGGGGTAGTAAAAACAATTTTCGGTACGTTTAGTTTTAGGACGTACATCCTTTGCGCATGGGGGATTGACCTCCTCGCCTTATCTCTGTCATCCCCTACGTCAACTGTGCGCGAGAAAGCTGCGCTCAGGCGCCGCGGTGTACCGTAGAATTACCCCCCTTTCACTACGCATGGATCACGGCTGCCTATAATGATTTTCTCTCCTCTCTGGCGTAAATTGAAAATTCTCAATCAAGCTCAGCCAATACTGAGAAGTAGCCTTTTGGATAACGCTCCTCAATGGTTGAGATTGAACCTTATGAATTCGACCGGGAGAGGGGGGAGCGAATGTGAAAAATCGCGAGGGAGACCTTGACACACCGCAACGAGGCTAATGTTCACAATTATAAGACGTAAAAAAGAAACGAAAAGGAATATGCTTAAAGCATGGAAGAAGAAGGGTATGGAATGGTGAGGTGAATAGGCTGACGGCTACGCGAAATGTAGGGTCACGTGGGAAAACTCTCCTCTCCTCTCGGCACTAGCTGTAACGCGATTACTGCTCTGCCCAATATTGGCGCGCAAGCAGAGAGAGGGATACACTGTTTAGATCCGCTCTCTACCGCCTCTGCTACTGCGCGCCTGCGCGGAAGCTTTCAACGTTGGTGATAAACTCGGGAAGGAGGGAATGAAAAGGGGGAAGTTACGATTTTTCAACGCGCTCTCTTTAACACTATAAGACCCTTCCATACCCTTCTTCTTCCATGCTTAAAGTTACAGAAAAAAATCCCTCCTTTTTAAATTAAGCAGAGGCTAGTTGGCGCCGTATAAAGAGGTACAACGAGAAAGGCTTGTGGTGTTTAAGTTCGTCTTTACAGACAATACGTTTGGCCTCGACTTATAGCTGTACAATTTTATATTCATTCGAAAATAGACCATAAGGTTATAAGTTATGTTCCATAAGCATGACACTACCTATACTTCGCAACGATAGAGACTTACTGAGAGCTAGTTCGAGAACGACAAGCGAGAATTGACTACAGGCGGTTTTGCAGTCCGTCTTCCTATTTAGTCTGTCCTATAGAATTTTCGAGAGTGTAGATTTTTCAACTTTATTACATACAACAGAGACCCTCAAAATGCTGTCTCTTTTAAATCGAAGTTTTAGTGATGTAATAAAATTTTTATTTTTCCCTAAGTGAGCTCTCAAACATTGAGCAAAGGGCTAGTTTCCAAACTCGCCACAGAGCAACAATCTACTTGTTTTACGATGTGTTACCGCTTGTGTCAAAGTGACAGAGATCGGTTAATCCACCACTTACCAATAACACAGATTATATTTTAACAATTTGTGATCTGCTTCTATCTGAACGCAACCATAAACCACTAAAATCCGTTTGAAATGTTAAGCGTGAAGTTACCATATTCTTCCATTCTAAGGGATTTGTTTTGCTTGTAATAAGAGCATTAGTTTTAAATATTTTCAATTTTGTAATAATAGTAAGAATCCATATAAAATGGAACCGAAGCCGCCTAACTTCATAGGAGAATAACCCTAAAACCGTGTGTACCCGACTTATTACTTCGTCATATTATAAACTTACAATAGAGTACGGTTTACCCCACCACCATGCTATAGACAGTAATTATAGGCAAGGGAAATGGACTTTGGAGGCCGATCTACGTTTGGGATTTATTACTGAATGAAATTGGAGTGTGCAGGGCTATAATGTTAAACGAGGATTTATATTTCGCTCGGGGAGTCGGGGCAAACTTTACTTTCTTTGAAATTAGAATCCCCAGGCTGACCGACCAACCAAGAAGCTCCTGCACGAGGGACAAGATACTCCGTTCCTATGCAACAAAACTGGGTGACTAATTGAACAGTGCACGCGTTGGATTAAAGGTCAAATTCAATTCAATTTCATTTTAGGAAAGAACGATAACGTGTTCTCGTTGTGAGTTACACCTCGGTCTCTTATCGGAAGCCAGACGGATTAAAAATCAATAGTGTGTCCAAGGAAAGGATGTAGGATGACCAAGAAAAAGCTGTCTTCGGGGATCAATGAATACTCACCAAAGCTCTCTCTGACCCCTTGCCCTTTTTATAGTTACACCGCGTCCCCGACTTCGTCTATCATAGCCAAAGGCCGAACAACCCTCACACTAATCTCCTCTCATAGCTCCCCAACCTTGGGTCCGCGCTTACAGGAAAGAAGAAACCATGATAGAAGTACAGTAATACCTACTAGTATGACAGAGAATACTTCACAGAATTAGAAAAAGTCAGGTAATTAGAAGTCATTATATACTCCATAAACTTTATAATTTTAAAGAGGACCAGAAAGAAGTAATTGTTTGCGACCCGATCATATGAGGTGAACTTAAAGGAATAAATCTCATTTTCTTTCCCGCCAGTAAACAGTTATCACTTTGAAAAGAGTTGCCTTGATATACCAAAAAAATATAGGTTCAGTTTTTAAGTCGCGCTCGCAATAATGCTGAAATAAAATTTAGAATGTCATTAACATACTGCAATCTATATCTCCCCTTGTTCGTGATCCCGTGGTATTTGTACCGAAAAGTTCTCAGTTTACCCATATCCCATATATAAGACCCATATATAGAAGAAATATAAATTCGTTAGTAAGAGAGATTCCACAAACGCAATAAATCACATTTGCACACATGTAATTTCTCACGTGCTTATTTTTTTGGGAAGATGATTGCAGTTGGATTTCGTTGCTCTAAAGCAAGTGAAAAATATAAGAGTTTGAAAAGTAGGCATTAGAGACTATGCGTATGGCTATTATGAGAAACACTTAATTATCTCTTTGAACCCCATTCATTGTCGGATCTAACGGGTAAGATCAAGCCTGTATAGGACTAGGGTGCGAGGTCGTCTTCTAGGAATTCTTGCCTCTTGCATGTATCTGGAGGCAACAGGTCTATACCAAGCATATCCACGTCAAAAAATTTATTATCCTGTCTTGAGGATCGTTAAACTGGCCTCTCCAAGTACTTCTCAGCCCCCGTAGTAAATACTCCCAAAATTTAATACTAAAAACTGACAGCGTTAAAACTTTAAGTTGAAGCCAAGAAGAGCTTCTTGGCCTAAATTGAACATCTCCCTTGTTTACGAGACTAATATCGGCTGGAAAATATATATCGCTTTCTTCATGCTGGTGTTGTACTTTAAAATTCTTGGGGGTCTTTAACAAAAGTATGTTGACCTACTCGTATTACGAGGGAAAATTAATGGGAACCGTCATTTCTTCTTAGTAAGTTGTTTTTCTTGTCGCTCGCAGTAAAGCGTTAATAGTCTTCATGCGATTTTCCTCTCATTTATTCCATTCAGGGTCCAAAGGAAGGAAATACAAATTAAAGCATCATTTGAAATCTTGATTTTCTCAGTGATTTCCAGTTTCAACGCGACTTTCATGGAACTACATTAAGTGTTGAAAAGAGATAGTCATTGTGTGTGATCCTTATCTTTGAAATACCTTCTTTAAATGTTAATACCTTTGTGTAGGAAGATCGAAATTATTCTGTTGGTATATTGTTTGGCAGTTTCTAGAGAAACAAAATTGATAAACTATGAATGTTAACCATTATCTGTCAGCATTCCTGAAACAGCCTGTCCCAGTACCTACTAGTTAGCCTAAAGGGAAAACCCGGTCCTTATCTACCCTAATCTCGTTAAAGACTTTATAGGTCATTTAATTTTTACTTGGTGGGAAACTAACAGTAGTAGACTGAGAAAGTGTTGAAATCTTCGCTTCTCCAGGGGACGATATACAATGGGAGCGCGTTCAGAGGGTCTTACCTTTATAGTTCTCGCGGGAAATGGTAGCCGTCGGCCAAATTAAATGAGTTTCTACCAAGCTCTATATCAAAACCCAGATAGTGTCCACAAGCCCACCCCCCACACACACACAAGAAATCAATTTTGAGCTCTACGTAAGGGGAGAATGAAACCAATTTTTTTTAATGGTGATTTAAATTCGTATTATCGAAACGCAAGTACATGGTTTTCGAAGATTTATTAACAATAAGTATGACAGCATACTTTTGGAGCTAATTTATGTGATTTTCGAAATCAGCGGTGTCAATTTATATTTGGAGTGTCTTGGATTTCTGTTGTATGTATAAATAGATTAGGCTTGTCAGTAGACCATAATAGACGAATTAGTTTTTTAATAGACAATCTCTCATGTATATACGTATATGGCAGTATTAACTCAGAACGACCACTCGACGATACGCGGTGTACATGTAATTAGCCGACACAATAAATACTTTTATTACCCAAAGTCTTGCGCGTTACTTTCGTACTTAAACACTACAAATTGGCGACGGAGGCGAGATCCGGTAATTACTTAGTACGCGTCAAGTCGTGAGTAAATAGTAACGATGGCCACCGCTCTTTTCGGACAAATCGGGCCGTTCGACAGCAGTTCAGAAATTTGGACACTATACGCGGAAAGATTAGATGAATTCTTTGCTTCCAACGACATCGTTAACGACACGAAAAAGAAGTCCATGCTACTGACGGTGATAGGAGCTGACGCATACGCAATTCTACGCCGTCTGGTCAGTCCTGCTAAACCCACCACAAAGACCTACGACGAATTGGTCGCCGCACTGAGTCAACATTTCAGTCCCACACCTTCGGAGATCGTAGAGAGATACAAATTCAACAGCCGCATTAGAAAGGACGGGGAATCCATAGCAACTTACGTATCAGAGTTGAGGAAGATGAGCGAATTTTGCAATTATCAGACCACTTTGGACACCATGCTCAGAGACAGGCTAGTTTGTGGATGTCGCGACGACGCATTGCAAGCTAGACTTTGGCCGAAACACAATTAACTTTGGCAAAAGCCATCTCAATTGCCCAAACGATGGAATCTGCTGCCAGAAATGTCGTGGACATTAAATTGCAGAACAATGACAACCCAGAAGGTGTGCACGCTGTTTCCGTTCTATCCAAACAACGACGTAACGCAAGCATCACGAGAGAATGCGACACCAATCGAACAAAGAATGCTCTCGATGCACAGATACTCAGCACCCTGCAACAAGTTGCCCGTTTCTAAATTCCATATGCTACAATTGCAACACGGAAGGTCATCTGGCTTGAGCATGTCGCCTACCTAAAATGAACCCACCATCTGCAACGGCCAACCAAATTACAGTTCAGGACCACTACAGTTCCGATGAGCACATCTCTTACGTCACAACAATACCCTTATCACAAGATTTGAACGGTATCTACCATCTGGCAATACGAAAAACCCAAGAGCACATACCCGCGCCATATAAAATCATGTGCTGCATCAATGGAAAGCCCAACACGAGATCAGCCTTCACTCTCATGCCAAGCAGCGAAGCTGACCACATAAAGAAAGCAGACATTCAGCCTTTTAATGTACGCCTTTCCTCAATTTCCGGTCAACAGATCGTAGTCGAAGGCCTTTCCATGACTCAAGTCCGGTTCAACGGCCAGGAAGAGTTACTGCCTCTCGTCACCTTTAGAGGTCATGGCCCGATTCTCTGTGGCCGCACTTGGATATCCTCCGATTTGCCGATATGGAAGGAAGGGGTTTTACCGCAAGTCAATAGTACTATCTCGCACATATCATCTCAGCAGTCCGCGCTGGATCGCATACTCACAAAACACGACAACCTCTTCGGACCAGAATTAGGATGCCTCAAGGACGTCAAAGTGCACCTATATCGGAAACCAGAAGTATCCGCAAAATTCTTCAAGGCGAGATCCGTTCCATATGCCCTGAAGGAAAAAGTAGAACACGAAATACAGAGACTCGAGCAGTTACGAATTATTTCACCAATCCCATTTGCCGAATCAGCCGCACCAATCGTGCCCGTAATGAAAAAGAACAAGACGGTCAGAATTTGCGGAGATATCAAAGTAACCAGTAACCAAGTCATCGATCGGGAACAATACCTTTACCACGCACGGAAGACATATTCGCCAAACTAGCTGGATGTACCGTGTTTTCTCGTATCGATCAACGCGACGCGTACTGCCAATTGGAATTGGATGAAGAATCCAAAAACCTAGTAGTAATCAATACCACAAAAGGACTGTACAAGTACAATCGGCTCCCATTCTTGATATCAAGACGATGTCGTTCTCGGGGGGAAGTCAACCGAGGATCATTTACAAAGATTGGACAAACTACTTACCACATTAGAAGACGCAGGCCTGAAACTAAGGAAAGACAAATGTCTGTTCCTGCAGTCATCGATCGACTTTCTGGCACATCGTTTGGACGGAAAAAGCGAAGATGGACGCTATCATGAAAGCTCCGGAGCCCAACAATATCGTAGAATTAAGATCATTCCTTGGCCTGATAAATTACTACTCCAAATTCATTCCGAACCATGCTACGCATCTATCACCACTGTATTCACTCCTCGTCAAAACAGCATCGTGGAGTTGGGGTCCAGATCAGCAAGAAGCGTTCCTCAAGGCGAAGAAATTCCTAGCCAATTCCAAAGTCCTCGCCCAATTTGACCAAAAGAAAGAAGTTCGGTTAGCTTGCGATGCGTCACCCATCGGCATCGGAGCAGTGATATCACACCATGCAAACGGCATTGAACAAACGATCGCTTTTGCGTCACGAACCCTATCTTCAGCTGAAAGAAATTATTCACAGATGGAGAGAGAGGCCTTGGCAATCATATATGGCGTAACCAAATTCCGGGACTACTTATTGGGACGACGTTTCAAGTTAATGACTGATCACCAGCCACTGGTCACGTTGTTGTCAGAAAAGAAGCCAGTTCCTCAGATGGCAGCCGCACGTCTCCAAAGATGGGCTTTACAATTGTCGGCGTACGATTACGTCATAGAATACAAGAAGGGATCTCACAATGCACTAAGCAGACTACCACTCCAAATGCAGGATAGCGACTCGCCTCTCCCGGCAGAATACGTTTTTCAAATCCAATCTCTAAACGATGGTCCCGTAAAAGTCAAGCAACTGGAGGAAGCAACCAGAAACGACGCACTACTCTCATCAATCATAAATCAAGTCAAACACGGATGGTTGCTGTTATGAAATTACGACACTCTGAGTAAGTTAAGGATAAAGTATTTATTATAGCTCCATGATAAGCTTAAGTCAAAAAACCTATATCGATTACTCCGTGCTCTAGTATATATATAGAATGAATATATTTTTTATGCTAGGCCTTAGGTCTATTATTATTTTAAAGCTAGGCCTATTATGACATCTTTCCTTTTCCCGAAGTAATTATACAAAAGTAAATTACTGAATTATAGTCTATGCATCTATTTACATTGAAATTGGTTGCGTTTTATATCTATACAATGCTGCTAAATTAAGTTGACAGAAACTGTTTGATTTTTTTCGAGTCGATGCTGTAGTCTTCTGGATTGAATCTCTTGGGTGGAATATTAGGTCGTCCACTCCTTGTTCTGGCCTGACTTTGAGTTGTGTTCGTTTCCAGGCGTTCCTCTCGCCGACTGAATGCTGGTGGGAGATTTGAGGGTGCTATTATGCTGCCCGGTGTTGGTCGTTGCGGTGATGTTTGATGAGCTGCGCTGGCTTCGTGGTTAGGCAATGTCGGCAATGTCAGGTTTTGGCTTGGCCTGGAATTTGCGTTTTGTGGCCGATTTGGAGGACGCCCTGCTCTCGAGAAGGCTTTTGGGCTGCTGTCAGAGATTCTTGGGTTGCCGTAGGTAACTGTCGTTCGCTTTTGGATCGCAGGATTGTCCTCTTTGATGTGATGAGGGTTTTGTCTGAAGTCTTCACGCAGGTGCACTCTTGTGCGACGGAAGCTCTGTCCCTCTCTGGTCTTTATTTGATAAGATCTTGGCTCTGGGCCTGAGCTGATAACTGTTGCGGGTATCCAGTTGCGGCGACCTGCTTGATAATATATGGCTTGTCCTGGTCGAAATGGTGCTAGTGTCTTCGATGTGGAAGTTTGTTTATTGTTGAAACGGGTGGTCATGTCTCTTTGCTGTTGAGCTATGGCCTTCCTTTCGTTGTGTACAGGATAGTTCGGTTCCAGAACTTTATTCGAAGCTGTTAGTGGTGTTCTTATTCTACGTCCCATTGCGAGTTCTGCCGGTGATGGCCGGTTGCCCTTTGGGGTAGCTCGGTATTCTAGTAATACGTGTGATAAGTCTTTCCCATTCTCTCTGGCTTTGATGATGGAGTTCTTCAGCGTTTGGATGGTCCTTTCCGTTAGCCCGTTGGACTGGGGGTAGTACGGCGAGGAGGTGACATGCTTGATTCCCCATTCCTCCATGAAGGCTTGGAATGCGGCCGAGTTGAATGGTGGGCCATTGTCGGAGATCAGACGCTGCGGTGGACCGTGTCTAGCGAAATGTGGCTTCAGAAATTCGATTACCGAATGGGCGGTGGTATTAGTTAACTCTTTAGCCTCGATGAAATGTGAGAAGTAGTCGACTAATATTATGTAGTTATGGGTGTCGATTTTGAAGAGGTCAGTTCCAGCCAATTCCCATGGAAGTAATGGTAACGGGTGTGGCTTCATCTCAATGGGTGGATTTGCTCGTTCTCGCCTAGCACAAGTTGAGCACATGCGGATATAGTCGGTTAGGTCTCGTGTGATGTTAGGCCAGAAGACGTTAACTCTAGCTTTAGCCATACAAGAGTTAATGCCCTGATGCGTTGCGTGTAGTTGCTCCATTACTTCCTTCTGCATTGCTTTCGGTACGACCAGACGTGTTCCCCGAAAGAGTAGGTTGTTCACGATGTGGAGCTCATCCTGATACTGCCAGAAGGACTTGAGCTCAGGGGAAAGTGCTCTGTATTGTCTTGGCCAGCACTCCTGTACGAATGACATGACTGTTTGTATAGTGGGATCACTGCTTGAAGCTTGTTTATATCGGGTGTGCGTTTGCTCAGGTAGAGCAGTGATGGCATGTACTGCGGCGTTGGGACCTTCCAAGTTGTCGGTGTCTATCTTGGTTTGTTTTTGAGGGGCTCTTGAGAGCATGTCCGCAATCAGTAGCTGTTTGCCCGGTACATAGACGAGGTTTATCTGATATCGAAACAAACGCATCATAGTCTGTCAAACGAAAGAAGAGCCCTGAGAAATTTGTCCAAATTGGTGTCGCCACCATCGACCCCATAGTACTTTATCAACTTGTTTTGTTTTGTCAATAGTCGTCTGTAATATAGTCTGCTATATACAGATACTTTAACTTATGTCATTAAAATATATTGCAATGCTAGTTCAACAAAGATAAAACTGGTGTCTTGTCGTTAATTTTGTTTTATATTCTTTAATACTCGATGATCGTAAAAAACATAACGTATTAAATATATATTGCAAAATGTATTGGTTCTATTGCAATTAAGCCATCTTATATAGCAGACTATATTACAGACGACTATTGACAAAACCAAACAAGTTGATAAAGTACTATGGGGTCGATGGTGGCGACACCAATTTGGACAAATTTCTCAGGGCTCTTCTTTCGTTTGACAGACTATAGTAGTCTTTGTAGGCGAGGCGATATAATGTGCAAGGGTTTCTCTACTAGTCCGATGAGAGGGTTATGGTCCGTCTGTACTGTTATTCGGGTTCCGGCTATGTAGTGATGAAACTGCTCACAAGCGTAGACTATAGCCAACATTTCCTTCTCTATTTGCGCATATCTGCACTGAGTAGGTGTGAATGACGTAGACGCGTATTCTATAGGATGTCCTTCCTGTATGAGAACCGCTCCAACTCCATGCTGGCTTGCGTCGACAGAGAGGGTGATGTGCTTTGTGGGATTGAAGAAGGCTAGCACTGGGGCTGTCGATGCTAGTGTCTTCAGTGTAGCGATTCTTTCTAAGTTTTTGATTATTGAGTTTTTCTCTGTAATAAGACTAGTCGCGGTTCTAATATCTCTACCGAACATTAGGGAGGCGGGGGTGTTTCCTGTCGACTCTTGGGGTGAGGTTCTTATGGCCATAGCGAATTGTTGCAGGTACCTGTCCCAATCCCTATGGTCATTGTCTGTGATAAAAGACGCTATCATTGTCCCTATGGTTCTATTGTAACGCTCTACCAAACCATTGCTCTGGGGGGCGTACAATGAAGTGAATCTTTGCTTCACTTGAAGTTTGTCAAAAACGTTTTTAAATAGTTTATTACAAAAGGATGACCCGTTATCACTCACTACACACGAGGGGAGGCCGAAACGTGAGAATACGTCATCGACGAGATGGTTGACGATTGGTTTCGTAGAGGCGTTTCTTAACGGGAATATTTCGACCCATTTTGTCAAATAGTCTGTTATAACCAAAATATATTTGTAACCCCTCTTACTTCTGGGGAATGGTCCTTTTAAATCTATTGATATGACTTCCCACGGTCCCCCATTTTGTAGCGATTCTTTCTAAGTTTTTGATTATTGAGTTTTAATTTCAACTCCAGGACTTACCTTGAGTCTCCTGAAACTACAAAAATCATCATTGGCCCGGGAATACTCGCGTACCTGTGGAAAGGGTTGGGGTAGCGAGACGCATCTATTTGTCTAGGGGATTTGTATTAAGTTTAAGGTCAGTAATTGTCTAGGGGATTTGAAATAATTCATAGGGTGTCAGGGTTTGCCAATTTTGAGAAAAAGGTTTATTCTTTCAACACTAACGTAATGGATGCATCCTAATAGGTTAAATCAATATAAATATACAACATATTCTGTCATTAACTGAAGGTTAATGACCCACAATAATAATCTTTCTTATTTTAGAAATGTCTCTTAAGAGTCTAGGTTTCGTGAGAACCTTCCTAGTAACCAAGTGGTTATTCACGTAAAACGAATAATTAGTTGAAAGAGTACTTTACGTGTCGTTGGTACATCTTCGGTGCTTGGATCTTGACCCGCGTTCGTCGGATGTGATCGTCCGCTCTCTGGAGTCTAATCGCGGGGTGAACTGCAGTTTTTCGTCTAAAGTTAAATTTTTAGGCTCCTAGGTCGTCAGGGCGAGGGGAGTAATTCGGACGAGTCCGAATTCACACTCTACCTCTCTCGTCCCTCGATCACTTTCGTTCTCCCTCTTTTCTTGGGTCTCTTCAACTCTCTTCTTTCAGCGCCACGATTTCTCTCGGGTCGCCAATCCACGCCCCGTATTTTGGGGTTAGTCTCTTCGGTGGTATTTTTCCGAAACACGTGCGTCACCGCACAACGCGTTAACACCGAACTTTCTTTCAAAAACACTTTCAACCCTCTCGTATAGATTGTATCTTTCTTTTTTTGGTACATACAGTGGGTTGGCAAACCCTAGTTTTATTTAAAAAATAAGAGGTGGGGAAATTTGTAAAAGGGTAGGAGAGAGATAGATGCGTCATTGCTGTAGGAAATGCTATATTGTGGAAGGGGGTAGAAGTACCGGTGTTTCCCTGGCCAAGGAAACCCAAGTCTTTTCAGGAGCCCCAAGTTTTATTTTTAATCCCCATGAAAGGTCAGCGACCAGCGCCTTTCTTTTCATGGCGATAGATTTTTTTTGCTTTTTTAAATTTTTAAAGATTTCTACAATTCCTACAATTTTCTAAATTTAATTCTAATTTAACCATATCATCATTTAATCACAATTTAACACTACATCAGACGATCGTAATGGGTCTGATGTGTTGGTACCCACTTGAAGACGGCGTCTTTCTTCAAAAGTTCTCTTAGGGGTGCAGTGTCTTCATTTGCGTGTGGTATGAACTTAATGATGTAGTTCACCATGCCGAGGAAGCTCTGTAGCGCGGCTTTATTTGGTGGCGGTGGAAGCGAGGTGATGGCTTGAACTTTGCGTGGATCGACCGAAACCCCATCCGGGCTTAAAATGTGACCGACGTATTCCGTTCTGGTTACCGCTAGTTGAAGCTTATTTTGACTGAAACAGAGGCCTGAAGTCCAAGCTCTCTCTAATATCCTGCTCAAGGCCTCCGTGTGCGAGGTCATATCTGGGGTTGCGATGAGGAAGTCGTCTGTCGATATGTGGACCTCGGGAAACTCAGCCTTCGGGAAGATTCTACGCATGACGCTTTGACATATCTCAGACCCAGTTGAAATTCCCATCGGTAGCCTCGTGAATCTGAACTGTCCCTCCGGTGTGGCAAAGGTACATAGCCTTGAGCTGGCGTCGTCTAGTTGAATTTGCCAAAAGGCGCTTTGAACATCCAGTACTGTGAAGACGCTGGTACCACTCAATTCGGCAAAGATTTCCTGCGTTGTAGGAATGGGAAACGGGTTGCGTTTGATAGCCTTGTTCAGTCGTCTCGGGTCAATACAAATTCTCACGGACTGTGGACCTTGAGAGCCTTTGTTTTTGGGTACGACCACCATAGGATGAACCCAGTCGCTGGCTTCCGTCACCGGAACAATTACCCCATATTGAATCATCCTATCGAGTTCTGCTTTGACGGGCTGTAGTAGAGCGAATGGTATTCGGTGGGCTGTTGCGGCCGATGGTGTGGCATGCGGTTTTAGTTCTATCGAGTGTTTGCCCGGGATTTTACCGATGTTTCCAAATACGGAGTGATATTGCTGGATGACGAGCTCCGGTGTGATGGCGAACTCTGGTGCGTCATCGGTACGCTGGACGGTGAGGATGGTATGTTGAGCGTTGCGGCGGTGGTCCTAATTGGTTTCGATGATGCTCGATAAGCCCCAGCTGGAGGGCTGCCGCAGCCCCCAAAATTGGAGTTCGGTCCTCTATGGTGACGTAAAACGGGTGCGTCGTCTGTGCGTTACTGGACGTGCAGGGAATATCTATGATACCAGCGATCGGGACGGTATGACCAGTGTATGCGGTAATGACGTGTTCAGGATGTCGTAGTGGTTGGTCGGTTGGGAGAGCCTTGTACATCTTGTTGGTGATGATATTCACCTGGGAACCCGTGTCTACTTTGAATATCACGGGCTGGTCGAAGAGGTATATTTGGTCGAGGATTTCGTCTTCTCGAGGCCGTGAGTTTTGCAGGATCGTTTCATTCAGTAGGCAAGTGGCAACGGAGCTGTCTTGTGATATTGCCTGAAGTGTGAGGCTGTAGGTGAAGTATTCTTGGTTTCGCGTTTGAAACTGTTCGTCGTAATAAGGAGCATCAGAGTCAAATTCGTGTGTGTCCCCATTAAAACGGGCGCTGTCGTCGTGATGATGGCGTGACTCGGAGAGAGAGAGCGTTCGTGCTGCGACATTTAATTCTCCAATGTCCTCGGTTATGGCAGCCCAAGCATTTGGCGTTACGAGCAGGGCAAGGTCGTGTATCATGATAGGTGCCACAGTTACGGCACTCGTTCGGTAGTCGCTGAGTGTTGCGAGAGTATTGATGGTTTTGCTGGGGCCGCTGCTGGTTACTATGGAACTGTGTCGTGTTCTCGTAGGGTAAGCGAGCGTGGTGGCTGCGTGATGTCATAATGCTCGTTGTAATGGTTGCTGCCCGAATAGGTGACGGTGGTAGTTAAGCGTGAATGAGGAGCGTGGGCTTAATCTATCCCACCTCTATCACCATGTTATGAAATTACGACACTCTGAGTAAGTTAAGGATAAAGTATTTATTATAGCTCCATGATAAGCTAAAGTCAAAAAACCTATATCGATTACTCCGTGCTCTAGTATATATATAGAATGAATATATTTTTTATGCTAGGCCTTATCTTTAAGTTAGGTCTATTATTATTTTAAAGCTAGGCCTATTATGGCAGTTGCCAAGGCATAAAGTCGCCGAAAATGAGTTACCGTACTTTCGAAGACGAGATGAACTCGCAACAATGAACCAACTACTAATGATAGGTCAAAGGGTAGTAATTCCAATGAGTCTAAGGAGAACAATGATGGAATACCTGCATGAGACTCATCAAGGAATAGTGAAGATGAAGTTATTGGTAAGATCTACCTTCTGGTGGCCAGGCATCGACAATGAAATTGCAAACTGCGTCGCAACCTGCACTTCGTGCCATCGGCAAGCTGATGATCCAAAGAAGAGTTATTCAGCATGGCCCGTTTCAAAGTCACCATGGCATAGGGTGCACATCGACTTTGCCGGACCAGTAGAAGGAAAACTGCTGCTGATCATCGTCGATGCGTTTAGCAAGTGGATCGAGGTCGACATAGTCAACACAGCCTCAACACAAAACGTTATCCGATCTCTACGGACAAAAATGGCTCGCTTAGGAATTATGGACACTTTAGTATCCGACAACGCGACGTGTTTCACCAGCGCGGAGTTTTCCGAATTCATCAAGAGAAATGGAATCCGGCACATCACCAGTCCTCCTTACCACCCCGAGTCAAACGGTCAGGCAGAACGGACCGTGAGAACTATAAAAGGATCAATCAAAAAGCTCTCAACTGGCACATGCTTGGAGTACTCAACTCTGGCCTGCACACATACACCAGTGGCACATTGGAACATCGCATTTCACGTATATTGATGCGGCAGAGGCGAACGCCTCTCTCAACAGGACAGTCGCCTGCAGAATTAATGTTGGGTCGCAACATCATTAAAAAATGGATTTATGCCATCCCAGAAACCAGACGGAAACATCAGAGAAAAATGACAAACATCAGCATCAAGTTGAAGATCCCATATACATACGTAACTACTCG
>JAEQBA010001342.1:29254-52572 GCA_019434445.1 Phalangium opilio
AACACTCTTTCCGAAAAAAGGAGTAATTCCAGATAGATTTACTCCTTTATTAACTAAGCTTTTTGTCGTAGATAATGGTCACCTTTAAAATACCAATATAACACCGTTTTTGTTATTCATGTGAAAATGTTAGGCGTTTATAGGTGTATTTAAAAAGTACTACACCATTTTCACTCCAAAGAAACACTCAATTTTTTTTTGTGTGTAGGCCCTGGTTGAGGCGATCAACTTCAGTGGCCATGGTAAGCCTCAGTCAAAAGCAGCTAATGTAATGTAAGCAGACGATATTTAAATAAAACCGCGCTATTTCTTCACGCGCAATATCACAAATTATCTTAGGTACGTGGTGAATAGGCGAGGGGGAATTAAACAGATTTCGCGAGTATGCATTCATCCCACCAAATGCATGTCACAGACGAAGGAGAGAGTCCGACACATTCCCCTATTTATTTTTGATTTAACTAAATTAACTCATCGGAACTTTTACCCTATGTTTTAATTTTTCAAAATTTGATAGCTACGAAATCTAGTTCAAGTAAACATAACAGCGAGGCTCCTACGAGAATCGAACTCATGATCTCCTGTATACGAGACAGGCGCTTTTTTTATTTAATGTAAAACAAAATTGATACAAACGTCAAGTTAATCAATGCACATTTTACAATCAGCACTTATCGAACAATTATAACCAGTCTACGAATTCTTTTATATGCTTTAACAAATGTTCATTACGATTCAATAACAAAAAATGGGAGCTGTAGGTGAGACGTAGTTCGCGTTTTAAAATGGCGTAACAACGTTTTTCTAAAATATTCAACGAGACTTTGGCAGTACTACAATTAAAAAGGAACGTGCATTTAAAACCAGCCATTTAAAGAGTGACGTTAAGAAATGTACGAATTTCACCCGGGATTTAGGGCGAATGCCGGCCGGCCGAACAATGTTGAAAGACGATAAAAGAGACCCTACCGGGCGTACAACTGCCCAGCACACTGTCAAGGGCCAAGCCTAATTTAGTAACAAAGAGGACTGCCAGAGCCGAATCGAAAAGGGGCAGCGCAAGAAAAGATGCTCTAAAGTTTCGACAGTTTGTAAGCAAAACACGCAAGTGGGGGTTAGACGAAAGGCCGATGGCGAAAAGACGCTCAGACGTAAAGATAGCCCCATGCACCACTGAAGGTTGACGTCGCGATGAGAAGGACGAAGCAAAGACGAATGTAACGTTGACCAGGCAGGGCGAGGCAGGGACCCCCAAAGAACCGGCGCCAGGCATGCTCACCTGGGGACTCAGCAACTGTGGAGAGCGCAAAACGACCGTAGATGACCTTGCTGGTCAGGGCAGTCAAGTCGAAATCCGCACCCGTATGATCGACTAACGTCACTCCGACCGTACGACAGAAACGGCGCTGCGACCGAACGCGAGAAAGCCAAGACTCCGGGAGAACAGATTGGATATATTGAACCGCAGTTGTAAGCCACGACGGGCAAGGGGCGTCCGAAGCTAGCCACACAGGTCAGCAATCGCGGAACTGGGTAAAAAACCCGGAACCACTTCGTATGTAAAATCCCGTAAGTGATACAGACCGCGAGAGAAGAAAACCGCACGAGCACGCGGACTAAGACCGGAGATGTCAATACGCGGGTTGAAGAATAAAACCGAATTTAATAAATCGGGTGGGTCCGGAAAATGGAGATTCTGAGTGGCACAGAATTCAGACCAAGCCAGCCAAAGCTCACGATACCGGGGTGAGAGCCTCGCGACATACGAGGCAGGGAGCGTGCACTGTAAAATGTCAAATCCCGGGTCCGAGGCATGAAAAGAAGGACTCAACAAATACTGAGCCAGTTCGTACGTACGTTGCGCGTCGGCGCCCGTAATAAACCGTAACAGTTCTTGCAAGCGAAACGTAAGTTTCTTCGCCAGCCCGAAGCCGCCGACTTTCTTCGGACTCGTAAGCAGAGAATAAGCGACCGTATTGGCGCGATTACCCCACAAAAAACCCAGGGTTTCCCGGCGAAAGTCGTCCTCAAACCGTTGCGGTAACGCGAGGGACCGCAGCGAATGCCCCAGTAACGACATGGCCAAATTATTGACCACCACGATCTTGCCCGACAAGCAAAGGCGCCGACCTTTCCAAACGCGAAGGACACGACGGAATTTAGCCAAACGCGGGGTCCAGTTAAGATCGTCCGATACCGCACCATCCGTACTGAGAAAGATGCTCAAAATCTCGAGTGGGTCGGACGAAATATGGAGGTCCGCAACGGTGGACGGGGCCCGACCTCGGTCGCAGCCCAATCACATACCCCGACACTTGGAGATATTCAAGTCGGAACCCGACGCGAGGCCATACCGCTGATATTCCCGCACAACTTCCAAGACGGAGGCTGTATCACGGACCACCAAGGCATTGTCACCGACATGAACCCGTAACAAGGGAGGGGGCCGAGAGGTCGGCCAAAGAATCCGGAAGATAGCGGGACGGCATTCCAAGGCGTAGCATAGGGGTTCGGAAGACAGAACGTAAAGCAAGGGGCTAAGCGGACAGCCCTGGCGGACCGATCGACCGAGCTGAAAAAAGTCTGTTAAATATCCATTTATTTTCAGGCAAGACTTGCTGCCCACGAGAAATAATTGAATCCACTTGCGAAAAGGCTCGCCAAAGCCAAAAGCGCAAAGTACCGCAAAGAGGTAGTCCCACGAAACCTGATCGAACGCTTTCGCGAGATCTAATTTAACGAGAATACCCGGCCCGCGAGACCGCTGCAGAAAGTCCATTATGTCAGAGAAAAGGGCGGGAGTACTGGTCGCGGAACGTGATCGAACGGCGCCCGTTTGCGAACCTTGAATTAACGATGGAAAAATTGAAGAAAGCCATGAACCGAGTACTTTCGCGACGAGCTTATAGTCCGCGTTTAGCAACGTGATGGGGCGTCTGTTCTTGACGTCTCGTAAATCACCGGATTTAGGCAGCAAAATAATGAGACCTTCCTTCATAGAAGGAGGAAGGCGACCCTCAGAATGACAATGGGAAAGTAGTACAACAAATTCTTCCTGAATATGTGGCAACACGAATCGCCAGAACTCATTCGTGAAACCTTCAGTAACCGGGCTTTTGCCGGCGGGAGCGCAATGTAAGACCATTGAAATGTCCGCCCACCGTATCGGGGCATCACAAGCCTGCACGTCGGCCGCGCAAAGTCTGTTAGTAACGAAAGACGCGTAATAGTCAATTAAAGCCCGGTCAGTAGGACGTCGACGAGACATCGCCGCGAAGTGTTCAAAATAGCGCTGCCGAACGGCGCCCGGTTCCGTGAGTAGCTGCGCGTCAGGCGCGAAGACAAACTTGATCGACTTAGAAGACTGCCGATGACGTTCCAGGCGGAGAAAAAAGAACGTAGGACGCTCACCGGCCGTGCGCCATTGCTGGTTAGCCCGAACTACTGCCCCCTGCAGCACCCCCCTGTCGAAGTCGTTTAAGGCCTCCTTCGCCGCAAGAAAGTCCGCGAGACCAACCGGGGAATCAGAGGCGGCCAGCTGAGTCTTGGACAAGGTTTCGCGTAAGCGAGTTCGGTCGGCGCGATCACGCGAGGCTTGAACCTTCCCGTACAACATGGCATGTTCGCGTAGGGACTGCTTTAAAGCTTCGTACCATGCAAATTTGTCCGGCGATTCGCGAAAGCGTTGCCGACTCCGGCGAAGAATTCGTAAAACGTCCTGGCGATAGGCGTCGAACTGCAAGAGACGCGCATTAAATGACCACGTACCTGGGCCCATCTTAACGCCGTCCAAGACGAGACGGAGTTCAAGAGCGCGATGATACGAAAGGGGACACGGTAAGATCTGACAGGTCGTAACATTCTGACGGTCCTCCCCGGCAAGGAGAACATAGTCGATGCGCGATTGAATGAAAGAGCCATACACGGGACCGGACCAGGTCCAGTCAAAGTTGTCCGCATGTGTTGCGCGCCAAACGTCAATGAGGTGAGTATCGCGTAGAAAGCGGAATAAGGCAGTCGAGCCCAAACGCGAAGAGGAGCCAGGCAATGGTCGGCGATCGAGACCCGGCTGCGCGACGTCGTTAAAGTCCCCGACGACGAGGGGACGCGAACAGCTCGAGACCACCCCACGCAAACGGTCATAAAAGGGCAAGCGATCGGGTGCGACATTCGGAAGAAACACGTTCACGATATCCAGAGGTTCGCCGTCAATGGACAAAGACGCCAAAATAAACCGACCCTATCCACTACGGAGGACGCGGGATGGCAAAACGTCAAAACCCGCCCGAAAGCAAATAGCAACACCGCGAAAACCGGAAACAGGCTCATTATCAAAATAAATGGTACCGCGCCAAAGAGACCGAAAAACCGCGACATGGGAGCCCGACCAGTGAGTCTCTTGGAAACACAAAACGTCTAAACCTTTGCTCCATTCAACCAATTCTTTCATCTTCGCCAGAGCCCGCAAACCGCGGACGTTAAGGTCAATTATCCATCTTCGGGTAAAACGGAAGGTTCACCCTCACTACTAGAAACTGGACGTTTCGGGGTCGCAACCAGTACTGCAGAGTCTCCAGGCGCTGCAAATTTCGGCCCGCCCTCCGGGATAACCTCGGCGGAAGAAGCACCAACTGGCAAGTCGACAGAAGGTGCAGCAGGAGGCAGACGTCGAGGTATGTCAACATTGGGGCAAACCCGCGCGATATGCCCTGGGCGTCACACCGGCGGCAAACGAAGAGAGGACAGTCCTTGTAGAGGTGAGAGTTAGACAGACACTTATTACAAACTTTGCCCTGTCGATCATGCCGAACGCGGTAGGAGCTTTCGAGCCCCATGACGTCGACCAAACGCAAACTATAAGGTAAGCTAGAGACACCCTCTGGTAGCGAGACCTTCACCGATCGTTGCCCGTAATACTTGCCATTTATATGCTCCAAAACCACCTCACTTTTTAACTCGCAATTATAACTCAACAACTTTGCCTTTAAAACGTCATCCGACACAAACTCCGGGAGATCAAAAAATGTAGCAAGGATCTCGCGACTCCCAACCTTAAGCACCACGCAATCTTCCGCCTCTAGCCCAAGACCTAATTCCGCGCAATTATCCGCATCTTCCACCGAGACAAAAGTTACGAAAAATCCGCCTTTCGTACTCACCACCGACGAATAAGAATCCGAACCAAAAGTCAAGGACAAAGCTTCTTCAATCTTCGCAACAACGCGCTCCTGACATTCCACAAAAACCAAACGTTTCAAAACTTCCATCGTGTAAGTAGACTAGTTGAAAAAATAACGGGACTCTGCCCGAGCCAGAGCCCAAAACGCGAGAAACCAGACACAAAATATACAGCAAAAAAGTAACTCACGCAAAAAAAAAGATAAAAAAGCCCAAAAGGCCGAAAAAAAAACTCGCGAGCAAAGGAGAAGCCGAGGAAGGAGCGAGAGAAAAACACGACCGCACTCGACGAAATGAATTCTGAATATTCCAGTAATTTAACTAAATTAACTCATCGGAACTTTTACCCTATTGTTTTAATTTTTAAAAATTTAATAGCTACGAAAAATAGTTCAAGTAACATAACAGCAAGGCTCCGACGAGAATCAAACTCATGATCTCCTGTTTACAAGACAGGCGCTTTAACCACTAAACCACGGAGCCCTTGCTTTGAAGCGATATGAATGCTGAATATTTCAGTAAATTAACTAAATTATATCATCGGAACTTTTACCCTATTGTTTGCATAAATGCATATCTAAATCAACTATTATTTTAATTTTTCAAAATTGAATAGCTACGAATTCTACTTCAAGTAAAGTAACTGCGAGGCTCCGACGGGAGAATCGAACTCATGATCTCCTGTTTACTAGACAGGCGCTTTAACCACTAAGCCTCGGAGCCCTTGCTTTGAACCGAAATGAATGCTGAATATTCCAGTAATTTAACTAAATTAACTCGTCGGAACTTTGACCCTATTGTTTTAATTTTTCAAAATTTAATAGCTACGAAATCTAGTTCAAGTAACATAACAGCAAGGCTCCGACGAGAATCGAACTCATGATCTCCTGTTTACCAGACAGGCGCTTTAACCACTAAGCCACGGAGCCCATGCTTTGAAGCGATATGAATTCTGAATATTCCATTAATTTAACTAAATTAACTCTTCGGAACTTTTACCCTATTGTTTGCATAAATGCATATCTAAATCAACTTTTAATTTTATTTTTTTAAAATGTGATAGCTACGAAATCTAGTTCAAATAACATAACAGTGAAGCTCCGACGAGAATCGAACAAATGATCTCCTGTTTACAAGACAGGCGCTTTAACCACTAAGCCACGGAACCCTTGCTTTGAAGCGATATGAATTCTGAATAGTCCAGTAATTTAACTAAATTAACTCATCGGAACTTTTACTCTATTATTTTAATTTTTTCAATTTTAATAGCTACGAGAAATAGTTCAAGTAACATAACAAGGAGGCTCCTATGAGAATCGAACTCATGATCTCCTGTTTACAAGACAGGCGCTTTAACCACTAAGCCACGGAGCTTTTGCTTTGAAGCGATATTAATGCTGAATATTTCAGTAAATTAACTCAATTAACTCGTCGCAACTTTTACCCTATTGTTTGCATATATGCATATCTAAATCAACTATTATTTTTAATTTTTCAAAATTTAATAGCTTGAGACATTTTTCCTACTGCTTTCTATTTCATTAAGCTAAGTTAAAGTTTAGTAATAAATAGATGTACTCATTAATGCTTATAGCTAAAGTAAATTCTAAGGCAGTTTCGACTCTGGTAGAAATCAATCAATGTAAACAGTTTATTAAGATAAAACATATTAATTACGGATATAACAAAACAATAAGTTAATTTTGGGAGCCTGGCTGGTTACCCCTTAATAAAGTTCATTCTGACTCACAGTTGTGCCCTTTTCGTGGTTTAGGGCTCCGGTTGTGTTCTTCATTTTTATAACGGCGCATCTCACGTCTCTCCCGTTTATTTTAGAGTTTATTGTTCTAACTCACACGGCACATTTTATTTCCGAACTTTTTAAGTTTTTCAACTAAGGTTACCGAGGTAAGGTATTTTTCGAACGCGTAAACGCGTTCCCGCAACGGCTCTGTCGCCTCGCTCGCCTTGTTACTAGTTCGGCCTCTAAGGTCTTCTGCCTCTCTCATCCCTCCTCTGTCCCCTCTTAAACTTTTTCGGGCTGGGGTCACGTGGGCCCCACGAAGATTTTTTCTCTCGCCTATGGCGCGTGGGGTAAACCAGCCAGGGTTAAAAAGGGTATACTACAGCCAGGCCTTTTAGTGTTACAACTCCTCCCGACTTAATTTTGAGCGTCCCCGCTCAAGAAAAGTATGATAATCCAGTAAGAAATAAAAGATAGAACAGAAAAAAAATTGTACCAGCAAAACAAAATGGTAACAACAAAAAAAACTAGTCGAAATCCAGCACTAAGTTAAGAACAGTTACAAAACAGAACACAACGGTTAGCTACTCCGATGTGAAAGTGAAAACAGTTCATAATTAGAGTAAAATAACTACTAACGAAGCAAAACAAGCGTAAAATCAAAATTAGTACCAGTGAGAGCACACGAAATAAAAAATTACGTTAATTAAAAAACAAAAATAATTACGTTAATTAAATACAACAAAAATTACGTTAAAAATTAAAAAAATCATGATAATTAAGTCCAAAAAATATTTAAAATAAGGAAAGCATTTTTAAAATTGAGACAATTAAACATTTTCAAAATTGAGACAATTAAACATTTTCAAAATTGAGACAATTAAACATTTTCAAAATTGAGACAATTAAACATTTTCAAAATTGAGACAATTAAACATTTTCAAAATTGAGACAATTAAACATTTTCAAAATTGAAACAATTAAACATTTTCAAAATTGAAACAATTAAACATTTTCAAAATTGAAACAATTAAACATTTTCAAAATTGAAACAATTAAACATTTTCAAAATTGAAACAATTAAACATTTTCAAAATTGAAACAATTAAACATTTTCAAAATTGAAACAATTAAACATTTTCAAAATTGAAACAATTAAACATTTTCAAAATTTAAACAATTAAACATTTTAACCGTTAAGTGACTTAAAGCAAATTAAAACTAACATCTATATACAGTGCGCAATTTTGTAAGTAACATCAGGAGTTCATAATAACCCCCCTTCGGGGGGGAAGTATGAAACTGGCCATAGAGCTAATGGTAAAAATCGCGAACAACAAGATTCTGTCTTTGCGCATAGAAAGGATTAGCCTGTTTATGGACATACAACTTTACAGTAGATTGTAGTGGTATTTATGCTCCTTGGTTTTCGTTCCAAAACTTCCGTTGGCTGGGATCTCCGTCGAAAAGAAAAATGGCGACTTTGGTGCACATAGAAACACGATGGAATTCTTATATTAAAGTTACTGGGAATAATTTTGTCCAAACCGTTTTAATTTAACCACGGAATTCTCACTCACACATATCACAACAAAACATTAATGACGATCGTTTAAATGTTTTGTAGAAAACTAGAAACCCCGACTGAAAGCCAACTTCTTAGCCAAGGCTTAAATTACACCGTTCTGACAGAAGGAGACGTGAGCCATTTTCGCTAAACCGGAAGTGTGTAAGTTAATGCGCTTGGGCGCTAAAAAATGGGGTAACTATTTCTTTGGGAGTTAAGCGGTGTATGAATCCGCTGAGTTTCACGGCGAAACTTTGTTGTTACGGGCTTTTTAACCAGTTTCGTACTTCGGGTTATTATGAACTCCTGGTAACATTCAATACACTATGGTCATAAAAATGAAAGAAGGTCCGTAGGAGACCCTCTCCCAGACATCAAAAATATAATATTTTAACAAATGGCTCAACCAGTAGTAGGGTCACGGGGACGAAGGCTACGTAAGTTAGGGGTTGATTGTTCATCATCAGTAACATTGTCCAAAGACTCATCCTCACTAATTACGCTACTCGCACTTTGGGGTTGCGTGACGTCGGCAGAACGCTCGTCGTCTATGGGTGATATCACCTCACTAGGGTCAATCTCGGAACTAGTACTCTCGACAGACTGGGGCCCGGACATTTCAGTGGCATTTCGCTCACTATAAGACTTAAGGTCTCTGATATGATAAGTCCCCTTAAAAATTCGATTACCTTTTGTGCCCTTGAGTCTATAAGTCGAAGGGGATAATTTTGAGCAATAATATAGGGACCTTCACTAATGGGTGCCAACTTTTTAGAAAAGTTGGCCCCAGCGTTAGATAGGAAATGAGTTCGTCTTAGAACAGTATCTCCCACATTAAATTCAACATCGCGATGATGATTATTGTAATATTTGCAATATTGCATAATGTCGGTTCTATTTGAACCTGTTCACTAGATTCATAACTAGTGCTAAAACTATAAATTTGATCGGGCTTATCGCTATACCATAATTTCATTGATTTAAAATTAATTACCATCCCACACTGTTGGATTAAATCCATTCCTAAAATAACGGGATAAACTAAGTTTTTCACAAAGTGAACTTCAAAGGGGACCGTCCATAAACTACGTCACGCAAAAAATGGCATTTTCTGACCCCCCGTCCCCCCAGGTCACGCTTCGTCACGTTTTCTAACAACCCTCCCCTTAAAACCACGTCATATTTCTTTAGCCCCTCCCCAACGAACTATAATTTGTCTTAATTTACCAATTCAATTTGAATAATTTAAAGAGATTCTTCTTGAGGCATGATATGGGTTCCACTCAGAAATGTTTTGCTCGACTTGAAAGTCAAAGTTCATTTTCGTTTTAAGCTTTTACAAATATCGTTTGCCCATGATTGAGCATTAGAACTTTAACGTCTGGACGTGCTTTTTCATAACCTTCCAAAATATTTCCATAAAGCTTAGTTAAAGGGGCACACTTCATAGTTTTCGACATTGTCACTTGAAAACCTTAGGCTAATCGAGCTTGGGATTCAGATTTTAAAAATGTGCGAAAAAAACGAACCATTTAAATCGAATGGAGGATCCGATTGATCCTCGTTAATGCTAGTGGCGAAAAAACAGTGACATTAGAGAGTTTAAGCTGACACTACATTTAGCAGTCCTTATGCGTACGTGTAAGTTCTGCAATGAAAGTGTCAATCGACCTCTTACTGACTTCGCAATAAAATTAGATTTAAATGTGACGTCACGCATTGAAGGACCCCTCCCTCCCCCTTCGTCACGGACCGTCACAAACTTACAAACCCCCTCCCCCCATAAGAGTGTG
This sequence comes from Phalangium opilio, assembly GCA_019434445.1. NCBI lineage: Eukaryota > Metazoa > Arthropoda > Arachnida > Opiliones > Phalangiidae > Phalangium > Phalangium opilio. The sequence goes on from JAEQBA010001342.1 coordinate 39,537, forward strand.
ACGTAGTTTATGGACGGTCCCTTGGTTGGATTTCTCCCTCCCCGGTAACGTAAAATTGGCCATAGCCGATCCAGTTGAAGTTAAACGTGCCTTATTGGCTAATTTAATACCAATCCTGTGTCGTCGACGAGTATTTGAAATAACGTCAAGTTTATTTTTGAAGCTATCATCGATTAAAGTAAATGATGATCCTGGATCAACTAATGCCATGTAATTCCCATCACCAACGGACAAAGAAATCCAAGCCAATTGTGGAGACTCTATGGTCTCACTAGTCACATGGTTAAGAGCGGGGGTTAATGCTGATTTTCGGCTGGGGCGCCCGCGTTTCCCCCTCAGGTTTTTGAGTTTCCCTGTGCACTATTCCGCGATTTATTTTGGCATCGAGGTTTAATGTGACCTCTTTGTCCGCATCCTGTACAAACAGGGGAAAAAGGAGTTGCCTATGGATTAAGGGACCTAGAAGGTGGAGGCTGGACGGGTTGAGTACAATGGAACTGATAATGTCCCCGTCTCCCACAATTCATGCAAACCACATCAGGCTTAAACGTGCGAGACCCACTACCCATGGAAGTTTTATTACGGGATGAACTAGGGGCTGGGTCATGAGATGCGTGCGCCACTTTGGTAGCATCACAAATTAATTCTCTGGGGCGGCTATAGGAATTTGTAGACAATAATTTCTTCGTTTCTGGGTCCAAACCAAATTTTGGGTTTCAAACCACTCGAAAGCGGATCCCGAGAGCATGCTGGGTATCCATCGCTTAACAAAAATGTCTTCGGGGCAATCCCTGCTTACAAGGATCTGACGGGCCTTTGTTAAAAGTCTTTGACTCCTAAACCCGTTGTTGCACCTGTAAAAGTCGGTAGTTGATCCGAGGGAACCCACGATGTGGGCAAGCCACCCTGACTGTGCACTGAATTCGAGCCTAACATAGGAATCGAAGGGGCGGAACCGATACTGGAACCTGGCAGTGACGCACTAAAGGGAAATAGCGTTTGTGCTTGTACGTTATTATTAATTGATGCATTGTTTACACCAGAAAAAAGATTCACTACTGGTACCTGGGGTGGTAGAGTAGGGTTAATTATTGGAACTACAGGAGTAGTTGGGTTTGTTACAACATTTGTTGTAACGGGCAGGTTCACTTGGTTGGGACCTGACGTATTAATTGGGACCGCTAATTGGCCAGCTTGCTGTGCAGCAGCTAATTGATTGGTTAAAAACGCGACCTGTTGCATGAGAGCTTGCATTTGCTGTTGTATTGCTAACATCATAGGATCATTAGCAGGAGTCTGTTGGGTAGCTGTATTGGAAACAATAGGTTGTTGTTGTTGAACACTAACAATTGGGGAAGCTACAGTAGTTACAGTACTCGTATTAGTAAGGTGGGATGAACTAAAATTGGCGCCACTGTGGAAGCGTTCGCCATTGTACATGGAGGCAAGGGGCTGTTCACACCCAAAACTAACAAAGGGTTACTACCCGTAGAAACGTTAGTATTGAAAATTGGAAGTCTGTGTGTACAACTCTGAAGCAGGTGGGTTACTGGCAATCGAGGTAGTGGATGGACTATTATTGCCTTGCGCTACTGGGGGATTCCCCGAACTAAGTTAATTCATACTCGATGCCATTGGCATGCTTGGCTTGGATAAGAAGCCCAGCCAAAAACTGGAAACCTTTCGTTCAAAACAGGGCAGCCGAGATACAAGGGTTAGTGGATCCACAAAATTGGTCTTACTGCCCTGGAAAACAAAATCCGGCCGATTTGCCAACTCGTGGTATCAAACGAAAGGATTTAAAGGAAAATACCCTTTGGTGGCACGGACCCTCTTGGCTTACGGAAGACGAGTCCAAGTGGCCCGTAGAAAACAAGAAAGGCGCGGAAATAGAAGGCGTGGAGAAAGAAAGGAGAAAAGTCGTAATGACAGTCGGAGTGAGACAAAGAACAGGAATTCTGGAAATCATAGACTTGAACAGGCATAATTCATTAGACAAAATTATCAGAATTATAGCCTATCTGTACCGATTCAAAGAAGGAAAGAAAAACGCCGGCCCAATAACAGCGGATGAAATTTCAAGAGCGGAAATAAAATTAATCAAGGATGTCCAAATGTCGTCTTATGAAGAAGAAATAAAAGCGCTTCAAGAAAAGAAACCGCTACCCAAAAATTCAAATATCTTGTCACTTAATCCAAGGGTTATTGTGTCTCGGCGGGAGAATAGAAGAGGCTGAATTCAGCTATACCATAAAACATCCGGTTATTCTCCACAAAAAAGAAAGATTGGCCCACCTGCTCATGTTACGAAGCCATGAGCAAGTAAATCACGAAGGCATCCAAGCCACTGTGACGCAATCACGTGAAAAATATTGGATAATTGCTGGAAGGCAATTAGCAAAACATATAGTAACAAGCTGTTACAAATGTAAAAAGTTCAACGCTAAGCCTTGCGACACGGATATGGGATTGTTACCTAAGGATAGGATAACGGAAGCACCCCCCTTTTCGGTAATTGGCATTGACTTTGGCGGTCCCTTGATGGTTAAACTCGGGGGAAAAATAGAAAAATCGTACATCTGTTTATTTACGTGCAGTGTAACGCGCGCGGTACACCTAGAGCTCGTACCGTCACAAAGTACCTACGAGTTTCTCATGGCTCTGAGAAGAATGATTTCCCGTCGCGGTATCCCAACGACCATTTATTCAGACAACGCGAAAACATTTAAAAAGGCCGAAAGTGATTTAAAATCTATGTGGGAAAATTTAAAAAGCGACGCGGTTAAACAATTCTTTGGAAAAAAAGGAATCCACTGGAAGTTTATCGTGGAACGCGCACCCTGGTGGGGAGGACACTATGAAAGGCTAATAAAGTCAACAAAGGTTATCCTTAGAAAAACTTTAGGAAAGGCGTCTTTGACCTACCAGGAAGTCGAGACAATACTACACGAAACAGAGGCGGTCGCGAACTCGCGACCGATAACATACGTTTTCAACAACGCTAGCGAACCCGAACCATTATCGCCAGCGCATTTGATAATTGGAAAACGATTAACATGTTTGCCACCCCAAATTCAAAACCTCTAAAAAACCCTAGCACCCAAACCGAATTTGCCAAAAGGCTAAGATATAGGGTAGCTCTCCAAGAAAGACTCTGGAAACGTTGGAGGCAAGAGTACCTCTTAGAGTTAAGAAGTGCCCACCACGTTAAATTAGCTAAAACCCATAGTCAAGTTAAAGTGGGTGACGTCATGATTGTCCACGAGGACCACGTACCTAAACACATGTGGAAGCTAGGGGTAATAAAAGAAGTAATGGTGGGAAGAGATTCAAAAATAAGATCATGTTTGGTTAAAATGGGTAATGGTAGTGAGATTAAGCGACCAATCCAATTATTGTACGCGCTAGAGCTTGATGAAAATGAAAATGTATAAATTGTTTAAAATTGTAAAATTAATAAGCAAAAAATAAAATCCTAGTAATACTGTGTATTACTCGCGGGAGTGTGAAATATTCAAACATTTCTTTGTATTTTTTATTTCTTTATTTTTTTACTTAACTATCAAACTCTTAGAATCTTAAAAAAAACACCTGTATAAATAAACTACTAAACTCTAACTCTTTTTTTATACTGTATCTAATCCTATTTTTTGTAAAACCTAAAAATACCTTTGTAAAGCAAGAGAGTTGGGGTCCAGGGATTTACCAGTGATGCACGTGTGAGATAAACATCTTTGACGTCATGGAAAAAATGGGTGGTCACTTGGTAAAGCCCTGGGCCACGCTCTCTAACTGTAAAAAAAAACCCCTTTGTACGGTCCCAGGACCGAGATTGTAAAAGTTTTTGAAAAAAAATAAACCAGAATGCTTGCAAGAGTCAACGAAAAAGGATAGGCTCTCGAGTTTTTCTCAACCCTCTCCCAAATGGAGAAAAATACTTAGAAAAATTTTAAAATAATTAAACAAAACAAATTAAACGTATTTTTCAGTCGGTACGTTTATTAAATAATTAAGTCTCTCCCAAGAGCATAAAAATTACCCTAGAAATCCCAACCAAAAGCTATAAGGATTTTCTATAATGTTCTGATCAGTTCATAAAATTAAATAAGAATTAATTCTAACCATGATTTAATTTTTGGGCAGTTTTTTATGCCGAAAACCTCTTGCAGAACCTTGAATATTTTTTAGAAACTTTTAAAATAACCGGTTTTTTTCATCGGAAACGGTACGGATTAGTTCATAAAATTAAATAAGAATTAATTCTAACCATCATTTAATTTTTGGCAGTTTTTTATGCCGAAAACCTCTTGCAAAAGTTTTACAAAAATATTTGGAAAAGTTTTGCTAAAATCTTAGCAAAAATATTTGCAAAAGTTTTTCAAAAATCTTTGCCAAAATTTTTCAAAAATTTTTGAAAACGTTTTCCAAAAATATTTGCCAAAATGTTTGCAAAAGTTTTGCAAAAATATTGGCAAGTTTTGCAAAAGTTTTGCAAAAATATTGGCAAGTTTTGCAAAAGTTTTGCAAAAATATTGGCAAGTTTTGCAAAAATATTTGAAAACGTTTTGCAAAAATATTTTTGCAAAAATCTTTGCAAAAGTTTTGCAAAAATGTTTGCAAAAGTTTTGCAAAAATCTTGTGGGTGCTTGTAGGTACTTCTGGGTGCTTGTAGGTACTTGTGGGTGCTTGTAGGTACTTCTGGGTGCTTGTAGGTACTTGTGGGTGCTTGTAGGTACTTGTGGGTGCTTGTAGGTACTTGTGGGTGCTTGTAGGTACTTGTGGGTGCTTGTAGGTACTTGTGGGTGCTTCAAGGTACTTGTGGGTACTTGTGGGTGCTTGTAGGTACTTGTGGGTACTTGTGGGTACTTGTAGGTACTTGCCCCGGGTGCTTGTAGGTACTTGCCCCGGGTGCTTGTAGGTACTTGCCCCGGGTGCTTGTAGGTACTTGCCCCGGGTGCTTGTAGGTACTTGCCCCGGGTGCTTGTAGGTACTTGCCCCGGGTGCTTGTAGGTACTTGCCCGGGTGCTTGTAGGTACTTGCTCCGGGTGCTTGTAGGTACTTGCTCCGGGTGCTTGTAGGTACTTGCTCCGGGTGCTTGTAGGTACTTGCTCCGGGTGCTTGTAGGTACTTGCTCCGGGTGCTTGTAGGTACTTGCTCCGGGTGCTTGTAGGTACTTGCTCCGGGTGCTTGTAGGTACTTGCTCCGGGTGCTTGTAGGTACTTGCACGATATCTAGTTTACTAGGGAGAAGGATAAGCTGCCTAAGTATTCGCGCGCCATAGTCCCAGTCCCACTTTCAAAATACAAGGTGGGGGGGACGTAAAAGGAGGCCGGGCTATTTTGCCTCTCCTCAGTCGGAAAATACGTAGTTTTCGTCATTCGCGTCGCGTTTAAGTGAGTTTTCTGGTCCGTGACCAAATAAGGATTTTTTAAACTGGACATTAGGCCAGCGACTTTCCTGACTTGGAATAAGTAAACTGGTCCGTGATCATTGACCAGAACACGTCGTCTGCTAAACGAAAGAAGTGGATAATTAAAATATTAGAATTTTTATGTGTGAAGTCTGGTTACCCTTGAACTTTCTTAGTAGTCTCGTGGACCACTGACCCCCCTCCGATTTAATTTTTGAACTGGACCAGGCAAATTTTAAACTTGTCATTTGCCCTGTGTCACCGCCCTATTTCCCACGCTGGCGCGAGTTGCTTTGCGTTGTCGAGTGCGTGATGGAGTCGGCTATGCCTGGAGTCCCAACCTTGAAGGAGAGAGGAATGGAGTGGAAACCCTCATACCTATAGCGTTGCCTGTGTACCCCCACCTACGGCACCATAGTCCTCCCAGCATCCTCAACGGCTAGGTAGGGTCGTACTGGACGAAATTGTAAAAGGGCGCTCCCTCTATCTACAAAATAGAAGCGAGTTCTCATACAACGAAGGGTAGGGGCGTGCGCGAGGTACATTGGGAGAGATACGGTGCCGCAGGTCGCCCATCATCATTTCAATCCATCTCAACTCGTTTATCCCTGTCCCAACCCCCGCGACTTCCAACCACTAGCATAGCCCACTCGATCAGGCTCTCTTTTCCCGGCTACATATTTTGAAGATGGCACTTTTTAGGCGTATTTACAATCTTGGATCATCTTTGTGAACTTTTAGGGTAGCCCTGACTATATTTTGTTTAAGGTTTTAAGCTTAATATCAAACAGACGTTAGTTTTGCTACATAAAAGTTTGAGATTGACAATCTCGGATCGTCTTTGTGAAGTTTTAAGGATATCTGAATTTCATATTGGCCTTATGACAATTTTGAGCTAAATGTTAAACGGACATAAATGAGCATTTTTTAAATTTTTTGTAAAATTGTCTATTTGTTCCTATTTCTGGGGTAAAAAATTGTATTATGTTAATTACAATAAGAATACAATCTTTTACTGATTTACGTTTTTTTTAAGTATCATTATAAATAAATGTCTGATTGAGCTAAATTTATGGTCCCCTTTATATATGTTTCAACTTAGTGCAGACATTCTTAATTAAAATGAAGACTGAAGGAACAGATATTAATCAAAAATGTCTTGATTAGAATCAAGACCTAAAAAGTATCGATAAGACTGAGGTTATCACTTGTCTGAAGGATCAGATATTAATTTTTCTTTTTAATTGAAACTTAAATGCATGCTTAAGAAAAAACAACGTTCCATTACCGTTTTCCGTTGAAATAAATTATTTTACTGGTAATCAATTTCAAAAATTTACTTATCTCGGCTTTTCGACCACAATTCCATTCCCCGAAAACATTTATCATTACATTAAATACTTTTGGGAGATAACGTGTCAAAAAAACCTATAAAACAATAAAAAAACTGTAATAGCGGTCTGTTTAGCCATGACAAGAACCTTTTAAAAGTTTCAAGCACTATATTACCCTTTCGAGACTAACAGGACCTGAGCAAACTATAGCTTAACCTGCTACTAGTACGACCAGGGAGAATTGATGTAAACTGGAGTTGAAATTTCATCATGTGCGACCTCGGCCTTGAAACTCTCCCATAGTCCCAGTGTGTGTAGAACATAATTTTTTCGCTGTTATCTGCCAAAATCAATCTTTCTTGGTAGTGCCGCCTTGAATTTTTCATGATATATTAAGGTTTGAACGAACAAAATTCTAGATTACCATTTTCACTAACATGTCCCTCTGCTAACTTGAAGCAAACTTTCCTCTCTTTTTGCTGCTCATTACCGGTGCCATTCCCTTGACTTTCTGTTCGTTATAACTACTATCATGAGTTTATTTAATTCAAACCAAAATATAAAAAAAAATTGGATTTTTTTCCTTTTGTGCTACTTAGAATTTACAAATGTATATAACGTACGTTGTCCGTGCCATATCAAATAGTCTCTAACCATTGTTTGAAACTAGAGAGAGAAATTGGGCAGTAACACTGATCATGCCCTGAACTATGAGAAAGAACAATACGATGGTTGACTAAAGTACACTTGATATTACATCATTTTGCAAAACCGCGAGTAAAAATCTTACTGTTCCTATTGAATTTGGCGCCATTGGTTTTAGAATAATTAAAATTTTCCACTGCGATGCGTGCCGGTCACGAATTTGGATGTAACGTCTTTAGGAACCTTTTAAAACGCAAAACCATACACGTACTCTCCCAAAATTAATTAATGTAATGATAAAATGTTTTCGGGGAATGGAATTGTGGTCGAAAAGCCGAGATAAGTAAATTTTTGAAATTGATTACCAGTAAAATAATTTATTTCAACGGAAAACGGTAATGGAACGTTATTTTTTCTTGAGCATGCATTTAAGTTTCAATTAAAAAGAAAAATTAATATCTGATCCTTCAGACAAGTGATAACCTCAGTTTTATCGATACTTTTTAGGTCTTGATTCTTATCAAGACATTTTTGATTAATCATTAAACGGGCTGATGATACGATCGCACTGAGGTCTCTTTGTAACACAGAAAAACGATTTAAGGAAACAACAGATGGTAAGTCGTTAATGTAAAGGACAAACAGAAGGGGCCCGAGAACACTGCCCTGAGTGACTCCCTCAAGACTGGGAGGATGTCACTCTTACCGATTGGTACCTATTAGGTAAGTCTTGATCCAGTGGAAAATGTTGTTAAAGACTCCAAAGAAGAGATTCTTGGCCAGTATCGAAGGTTTCCATCCAACAATGCAGAGCAGGGAGAAAGTTGGTCTCCACCGATCTATTGTTGAGAAAACCAAGCTGGAATTCACTGATAAATGGGTGGACGTGAAGCATAAGGGCTGATCGAATACATCGTAGACAGGAACAACAAACCTCAATGCAGCGAAAGAGATGGGAACTAAAGTGGTCCCAAGCATCATCAATAGAAAGGGTAGAAATTGGTAAGCAGTCAACATGGCCAGAATCGCATTGAGTGCATTGAAATCAGCGCGGGAGTAATCATAGTTTTTATTGAAGGCACGCGGGTGAGTGTCGCATTGTGAATCTGATAGGAGAAATAAGATTTGAGGGTCAGATGATCGCTACCTCTAACGATGGAAAGGCTAATAAAGTTGGAAGTACTGTAGCATTAGTAATGCCGAGGTCCAGAACGTTACTACTGATGTTGCTGGGCGGAATGTAGCTGCTGGGAAAGAGGCGTCCCACGACTCGTTCGAGATTTCCCGACATCCCCACGACAGAGGGTTTTCGACAGTGTCGTAGGCTTGTGGACAGCCTGTTTGTCGTTTCGCACCTGATGGAAATGGTGCAACGTGACGAGTGTCCCTTGAGGTTGTGTACGTGGACATACATAAAGCCTATGATAGCGTCAATCGATCCACCCTTTGGGCTACCCTTGCTTCCAAAGGTATACCACCGTCCATCATCGACGGGATTCGGAACCTCTACAGTGGGTGCACATATGCCTATTCACTCAACGACCATACGACTATGGGGCTGACGCTATGGGGCTTCAATTCAGTCGGGAGAAATCAAACTCCCTGGCCTTCAATAGAGATGGCCCTTGTCCCGCCTACCGTTTGCAGGGCTTTTCGGTCCCTGAAGTTACAGAATACGTGTATCTTGGGGTTAAATTCTCCTATATGGGGATAATGGGGCACTACCTCTCGTGCAGCCACAGAGCTCGGCAAAATGTGCAACAGCCTCCGGTGGGCCGTGCGCAACCTCGCAGACGTGGCCTATAATCGGTATTCCGTTGGTCGCACGTTGTGGAAGGCCGTAGCGGTAACGGCTCTAACGCATGGCAACGAGGTTCTATGTTTCCCGGCTCATATCATGACAACCCTTGAACACACCCAAACCATGGTGGCCGCATCGCGCTCAATGCGGGCCCCATGGCGGCGAATTCTGCGGTACAGGGCAAATGGGATGGAGTTCCTTGGAGGTACGCGAGGCGAGGTCAAAGCTCCGACATCATTGCCACCGAATCACATTGCCAAGCAAGTGTACGATTCTATCCGTGCAAATGGCCAGACCACTTCTTGGACTGCTAGGATTTCGGCCCTTGATCGTAAATACGGGGTTGGTACCGAACGTGGCAGGCCATCCTCCGGCGCTGAATGGGAGGCTCTCGTAGACGGTGAGACCATGGAACATGCGCAGAGGATATGGCGCTCTGCGGTTGCTAAAAAATCTAGTCTCTGCCACTACAGTGCCAAACCCTTCCCGACCGTGGAATCCTTCTACGATGGCTCCCACGGGGGTGGCCTCCTCTTCCAAGCACGCACCGGCTCCCTGCTAACCGGCGCCCGTCAATCAACCCTCGGTGACTTCTCCCCTGCGTGCCGCCTCCGCGGCCACGCTGAGGAAGAACTCGGGTATGTCATCTTCGACTGCCCCGCCACGTGCCCTGGGATGCCACCGAGTGGCGCGCCAAGTCTCGTGGACACCCACTCCCCGACGTCCTTGGACTTACGGGCTCCCCGTAGTGCGGGCCATCATGAATTATGGTGGTCCAAGAAGCGAGCCTGGCGACGCGAACACCTAATTGCGCCGGCTCCTTGTTCGACGCTATTCCATCGCCTGTTCATCGCCTTGCCTGGTTTAGCCCAGACTCCCGAGACCAAGACAGTCATCCCCTCCCGTGTCTTCACGTTGTAAATTTGTATTTCACACTGTCACTTGTAAATAGTCAATTATACTTTGTAATTTTTGCTACATTTCTGCTGAGCTCCCCTGACAGGGGAGCCGCCCTGTTTCAAAAGAGTGTACTAAGTACGGCAAACATTAAACCTGAAAACCTGTATAAAACATTTCTCGACATCGCGATAACTCGTTCGAGATTTCCCGACGACTCGTTATAGATTTCTCAACAACGCGATCAACATTTCAAAAACAGGGCGACGACAGCTTCTTTTACGATTTCGCGAAATAATTATATATGTAGCTGGTTGCCCTACTTTTCTATTTTTTTTTACAAGTAGCATTTTGCAAATGAAAATTTTGTTAGTAGTAGTGTTAAAAGTAGTATGCTGCAAAAAATGCAAAAATATTTTTCAAAACATTTTTGCCAACATATTTTTAAAATTTTGCAAATATTTTTGCAAACTTTTGAAAATATTTTTGCAAACTTTGCAAAGATTTTTGCCAAAACTTTAGCAAAATATTATACAATAATTTTGCAAACTTTTGCAAAGATTGCCAAACGTTTTGCAAAATATTATACAAATATTTTCGCAAATTCTAAGGCAAAAAATTTTCTTCAAAATATTTGAAAAATATTTATGCAAAAAGGTTTTGCAAATTTAGTCAGACAATTTTTTTGCAATAAAAACTGGAACAGTAATTTTGCAAAAAACATTTTTAACAAATACTTCACGAAAAAGATTTAAATAAAATATTTTTCAAAAATTTGCCAAAAATTACAAAATATTTAAATTCCAAAATAATTTCTCCTAAAAATATTTAAAATAATGATGAAAGAAAAAACAGTTTTAGTAAAAGTTGGCAAAAAGATTCAAGGTTCTGCAAGAGTTTTTCGGCATAAAAAACTACCAAAAAATAAATGATGGTTATAATTAATTCTTATTTAATTTAATGAACTGATCCGTACCGTTTTTATGTAAAAAAAACGGTTTTTCGAAAAGTTCGCAAAAAATATTCAAGGTTCTGCAAGAGGTTTTCGGCATAAAAAACTACCAAAGAAATAAATAATGGTTATAATTAATTCTTATTTAATTTAATGAACTGATTAGTACCGTTTCTTTTGAAAAAAACCGGTTTTTCTAAACGTTTGCAAAATATATTCAAGGTTCTGCAAGAGTTTTTCGGCATAAAAACTACCAAAAATTTAAATGATGGTTATAATTAATTCTAATTTAATTAATGAACTGATCCGTACCGTTTTCATGTAAAAAAACTGGTTTTCTAAAAGTTTGCATAAATATTCAAGGTTCTGCAAGAGTTTTTCGGCATAAAAAACTACCAAAAAAATAAATTAAAGTTATAAATAATTCTTAATTAATTTTATGAACTGATCCGTACCATTTTCATGTTAGAAACCGGTTTTGTGTAAAAGTTTGCAAAAATATTCAAGGTTCTGCAAGAGGTTTTTGGCATAAAAAACTACCAAAAAATTAATAATGGTAAGTAATAATTCTTAATAAATTTCATAAACTAATCAGAACACACACTCACCCAAGTTAGTTCAAACGATAGTATCCTTACACTCTTTAATTTAAATATATATTGTAGGAATGCTTTTCACCTCAAAATCCTTAAAAATTATGTTAATTCATTACGTTTAACAGTGTCAAATACGCCATTAACCCTTATTATTTGAATTTAACTCGTCAGTAAGAAACCATAGTTATATAGTCTCGATAGTTTAAATTTAACTCTAGTAGCATACCACGACTATGGGTTAAGGGTCAACCTTTAACTTTTAGTCACAAAACTTAAAAGCAAAACATTTAAGAGTTTCAAATTAATCATCCAAGATGTATTCTGATGAAATATTTCGGTAATTTCCGTTGTTAAAGGCTTATATTTTCATTGTTTCATTTGAATTAAAAAAATTAAAGATAACAAACTTAATACCTTTTAAGATGTCGGTTATGCAATTTTGTTCAAAAGGTCCTGCAAATTAGGGTCTAGAATTGCAAACAAAAAGTTCTGCAAGTTTCTAGAAAAGGTCTGCAAATTAGGGTGTGAAATTGCAAACTTTTCGGGGGTACGTTACTCTATGGTTCTGCAAGTTTGTAAAAAAGTTTGCAAAAAAAGTCCTGCAAATTAGTACCTCCCTTTTAACGTGTAGTTATTGGTATTTTTCATCACGAAATCCCCTAAAAATGATAAATGTAGTTAAAATGTAAACGGGAATGGAAATTGTGCTCGAAAACCCGAGATAAGTAAATTTTTCAAATTATTGAGAGGGAATAAATTGACTACCAGTAAATTAAGTTTATTCAATGGAATAGGGTGATGGAACATTAGTTTTAAAGGGGCTGTCCGACGCCCTCTCCTTTTTAACCCACCCGCCATGTTAAGCTCTACAAGGAAGATCGTCTTTGTCCCACTGTCCGAACAGCATCTTAAGCATGTAAGTCTTAATTTAAAAAACTTTAACTCTCTTCTTATCGATACTTTTAGGTCTTGGTTAAATCCAAAACGTTTTGATTAATATCTGCGACTTCGGTCTTAATTTTGTGTAGACACGTTTCTGATTTTATATTGATTATTTCAACGCTTATTCTGCATGCCGTAGAATAGGAAGTAGTTCATCTTCTATAGAAAGGTGGTGAGAGATTGGAGGTATGTGACGTCACATCAATATTTTAGTCTAAATGATGACCTGAGTTGACAAAGATTGTAGTATCACACTATAGAGAGCTTTCAGATGGGATAGTAGTACGTCACACCCCCAAGTCTTACCGCGTTCTGGTAACCATATTGGGTGGTCTCAGCTTCATCCCTGCTTTAAACACACCAATATGGCAGCGTAAATTACGTCACGAGACTCGCTGCTCTCCTCCAACTGAAAGCTCTCTATTTCTGGTGAACCAAGACGAGATGCTCTCTTACAAA
>JAEQBA010001342.1:54836-73901 GCA_019434445.1 Phalangium opilio
CGTCTTGGTTTGGACCAAGGCCGAAAAAACAAACGATATGTGTGAGGTTTATCAATTGACTGAAGTTTCAGATATTGAAATTTTTTCTAGTTATTTTTATACACTCAATCCTTAATCAATATTTAATTCAATCAACTGATTTTACTGTTAATCGACCTAGTCCCTCTAAATTAATTGAAAAAATTACATATCTACGCTTTTTCAAGAACAATTACATTTTCCGAAAACATTCTATCGTGAAATTAATTTATCATGTTGAGGATACAGTATTGAATATTTGAAATGTTCTACTGGATGTCTAAAACAAGCAAGCGAACTTTGGCATAACTCGAATGGAAAATGTAAATATTTGATCGTGGATGCCAAACAAGGGTGTTGCGCGAATTTATACATTTAATTTCGTATATCGAAATGCTACATTTCTATTGTCGCCTCTTTGATGGTAAAGTTGCACTGGAACTTCCTTTTCCGTACTTAAGAATTTCTTGGTCATAACTCAGTCTATGGTAATATTGGCTGAGTGTGTTGCGACGGCTCAGATGACCCATACACTGAAACCACTGGTGATTATAAAATGCCATATATTGGGAAAATAGAGGATGGGAGGGGGTGTCGGAGTTAAATGTGACCTTCTTGGCATAACTAGTAATGAATGATTTGTTTAACCATATTATTTCCGCGGGAAATGAATATAACAAGTCTGAGAAGTATTTCTGTTTATGTGATCTTTACCCTTTACCACACAGGATAAACTTTGTTGCTTTGTCTTAAGTAGACGACATTCACTCTAAACGACAGTCTTATCAACAACTTACAAACAGATTTAAACTTCTTTTGGTGCAAACTTGAAAATTTGTCAAGCCAGCAACAATTAAAACTATGTCGGTCAAGATGCTCACAAGTTAGTGAGTATCGACACGAAATCCCTTCAAAATAATTAATTTCATGATAAAATGTTTTCGGAAAATGTAATTGTTCTTGAAAAAGCGTAGATATGTAATTTTTTCAATTAATTTAGAGGGACTAGGTCGATTAACAGTAAAATCAGTTGATTGAATTAAATATTGATAAAGGATTGAGTGTATAAAAATAACTAAAAAAATTTCAATATCTGAAACTTCAGTCAATTGATAAACCTCACACATATCGTTTGTTTTTTCGGCCTTGGTCCAAACCAAGACGTTTTTATATAATATCTGTCGCTTCAGTCTTAATGTAATTAAATTTTGAGTAATTATGTTTTCTTTACCGCTTATTATTATGTCCAATTACGATGGTCAAAACATGTATCTAGCAGGGCCCAAACGTTGCACCTTCCGCGTGTTAGGCGGACGAGATAACCACTACACTACACATACCTGGTAATACTGAGATTCCTAAGAGATCTAGCTTATTATTATGTCCAATCACGATGGTCAAAACATGTATCTACCAGGGCTCGAACCCGGGACCTTCCGCGTGTAAAGCGGACGTGATAACCACTACACAATGAATACTTGGTTATTCTGAGTTTTCGAAGAGATCTAGCTTATTGTGTCCAACAACGATAGTCAAGTCATGTATCTACCAGGGCTCGAACCTGGGACCTTCCGAGTGTAAAGCGGACGTGATAACCACTACACCATAGATACTTGGTTACTTTGAGTTTTCGAAGAGCTCTAGCATTATTATTATGTCCAATCACGATGGTCGAAAAAAGTACTTCTGTAATTAACTAAAATTAACATACTTAGACTTAATTGTTTCTGATTAGACTAGCCGATCGCACACCCTGAATTGTTAAATTAAGAGTATTCCGAAAAGTAACTTCGCTCTAGTTTTTCAGTTAGAGGTGGTTAAATATCACGAAAAACCCCATGTTAATCTCCATAGGAAAATTGGTAAAAGCATGTGAATTTTGATTTAACGTTACAAAAGAGTATCAAGTCATATCTTTTTTTTTTTTTTTTTTTTTTTTTCCACCTACTAGCACTAGTGCTTAGCCGTTAGGCCTTGAGCACCAGGAAGAAGTGAGCGGGAGACCCTACGCGGCCCAGCACTGACGGGGGCCGCTAGGTCGTATGTGTGTAAGCAGGGAAGGAAATGAGGTTTACTTGGGAGGTGACGGAAGGTGGCAGTGGGGTAAGTCACCTCCGGCGGACACGGGACAGTCGGCACCTATAGGGTAGGATCGCCGACATGTGTCGTATTCCCTCAAACTTTGCCGCCCAGAAGCTTGGCTTACAGGAGTGCGCCACACTCCCGGCTCAAGTCATATCTACAAGGGCCTACCGGCCCTGTAGAATAAAATAATAGAAACAGCACCCCTGGCGGCAAATTGCTTCATGTCTTAGATATCAGTAAATACGTAACTACGTATACAGCGCCCCTAACGGCAATTTGTGAACTATACATTGCTTACACGAAAGTCTAGCTGAATTTTATCAGGCTTTAGATGTCAGTAAATACGTAATCCCTTTTAAAATCATATATATGTCTGTAACTTTATTGGCAATAAAAGCAATAAAAAATGAGATTCATTAAACCGAAGAAACAATTATTTAATTTTATTTATTCTATGGTACATTTATAAAGCATAAACAAAGTATATAGGTATAAAAACTAAAAGCACGCTTCGTTTAAACTTGCTCGCGCGAGAAAGCACTTTAAATAACTCTAATATAGTTGGTCTAATTCAGAGGATATGATGTATTTGTATGTATGTGACCCCGTTTCAAAACAACAGCCACAGACATAAATTAGTAAGCTTACAAATAAAAACGATTTTATCATCCAGATTTATTAGGGGTGTGCGAATACCACTTTTTGGGTATCGAACCGGTTATACCAAAAAATTTTCCTTATCAAATACCGAATCGAATAGTTTATTCCAAATCGAATACCGAATAACTGGGCCTTGGTAATTTTTTTCCTTTCCGATTAATCGCGAATAGCTAAGCCTAGTAACCGCGAATATTTAACCCTAATATTCGCGAATACTTGGTCAACTATTCGCGGTTAATCGGGTAGTAACCCTAACATTCGCCAATAGACAATACAAAGCAAGGAGAAAAACATTTAGAAGCTCCTAAATTTCAAAATACCTCTCCTCATTGGTGGTCAAGTATTTCTTAAAATTTTCCTATGCACTTGCTGGTAGTTTTTGATGGAAGACAAATAAAATTGGGAAGACATTTTTTTAAATAAGGTGTCAAGGACCTAAATTTATGGTAGTCGAACTTTAACCGAATAGTCAGTTCGGTATTCGATATTCGAATCGAATAGTGAAAATGGGCTTATCGAATACCGAACCGAATTATTCGGTTCGGTATTCGATCGAATTATTCGATTGAAACGGTTAACCGCACACCTCTAAGATTTATGTTATTAATGCAAATTTTATTTCGAAATATACATATTTTATTATTTGTATATTACACTTGGTTTTTATTAAAGATAAAGAATTAAAATGATACAATAATTTATTGAAATGAATGAATGTTGCGTGCAGATTCTGGAATTAAAGAATAAACATTTTCTATTAATACACATTTTAAGTAGCTTAGAAATATATAACTTCAAGTGCAAAATTTTCCCACGCTTCCGGAAATTGGGGTTCTTGGATGGAAAACATCGTTTTGGGCTGGAAACTGAAATATTAGCATGGATATTTCTGTGTTCATTATTGTTCCTATATCCAGATTCTGAAAAAAAAATTTAAATAATCTGTTTTTCTCTTATGAAAAATACATATAATTCGAAAAACACCGAAAAAGCGTGAATAATAAACAATCAATTATTACTAATTTCGCATTTTTTTATTTTTCTAGATATTACGAAGATAAATTTATGATAACACCTGATAGACAAGGAAATATGACTCAAATGTTCATATAGACGAAATCAAAATCATATTTCAACTTTAGTTATTTGTGATTGTCCACTCTTGATTAACGCGTCCACGCTTTACTCGCGAACGCATGGAGGCATTAAACATCCTCACAACGATAGATAACACTTAAGCCTAACTTCAAATGATAACTAGGACGCGGTAAGATTCATAAAAAACAAGCTTCCCAATGGGACTCCATTTTTCCAATATTGGACCCCTGATGGTTCTCACGGTTCAACCTACGCATCCAAAATGTTCTTTGGCAAAAGCCGGAGAGGAAGGTATACATACGTTTATAAATACACTTTTGAGTTAACGACATGGAAATTTGAAGCACCTTGGAATAAGCCAAAACAACAATAAATCAATTAACCCCGATTATGCTCATCCATAGGAGAGGCTGGGATATTTACTCTTTATAATAGTCTTTTCTGGTCGTACCAAGGAGCTAAGAGACTATATTGCTTACCATTTCCATTCATGACTCATTCTTTTGAGATATGGTTACGGAGTGTCGGAGTTTGATTACTGTGTTGTAGTGATTTTAAAATCATTAAAGCAGCTCAAATTAGATCAAAACAACTTCGTTCTTTTCACATCCGATAATGGATCATCTCTGCTTTCGAAAACTGACGGTAAATTGAAAGGAGTTAAAATCATCTCACCCTTGAAGCGACATGGGAAGCCAAAGGTGAAATAGGTATGTATACGATCGTATTTAACCCCAAAAAGGTGGAATCAATGCGCCATTCTTGTGTGGTAGACAAACACGACATTTAAGGCAGGTTTTTGAGAACCCACATTGTCCAGGTGGTCTGGACATGTAAAACCAGGAACGGTAAACAACTGAATTATTTTTATTACCGCATTTATACATTTTACTTCAATTAATTAACATATATTGCCATTAATTATATTGTAAATCGACAACATTCAAACGTTATGGATTCATTTACAACAACACTTGACTTACCTGCATGGGATTTCAGTACCAAATGAGCGTTTCATAGACGGAATCAGTTTGCTAGATACCTTAACGACAGGCAAACAAACCGGCAGGTAGAATTATGCAAATTTAGCACAAGTATTAACATAAGTTTATCATAAGTTTAAGAGGCATGATAAACTTATGGTATTAACAAAGTAGTAACCAAGTGGATACTATCATAAGTTTATAAGATATGTTCCAAAAGTATGACACTATCTATACTTCGGAATGCTATCTAGAGACTTATCAACTGGAAATTTTCAATATCAGCACGAATTATTTCTTGGAATAAGTTATGTTTCTGAAAAGACACACGCTATCGTCACAGGCATTCAAATAAAAAACAATATCAATTTATAGAAAAGAGATCAAAAGTAACAACACCAAGTTTAATTTTATGAAAGTTATAATTTTCAGGCGTTGTTTTAAGCTCCTCTGTAATTTGCTCGTCAAACTAGCAATCACGTTTAAGTATGCAAAACATCGACTGTCACATGGTTTCAACTAAAGGCAAATAGAAATAAATGAAAGTAAGGCATAAGGAGAAACGTTTAAGGCCGATTTGTATTCAAATTACACCTTTTATTTTTGTAAAAAATTACACCGAAAAATTGTTGACCCTTAAGTGATTTACTTAAGAGCCACCTACTTTAAATTTAATTAAATTGAAGTAATTTAAACTGAAATAGTTATATAAGATAAACACGTAATTATTGAAATTATTATAATTATTTTAATGAATATACTGTACAAAATTTGTATAACATGTTAGGAAAAAAATTGATTTGGAGCAAAAGTGTAATATTTGCTTTGCTCGACTTGTTATTCATATTCAATTTATTTATTTATTTTAACAAAATTATCCTTGAAAATTGAAAGAAAAATGTTTTATTTTTTTTTCATTATTACTCTAATTTGCTTGATTAGAAGTGTAATATTAGCCTTGCTCCTCTTGTTATTCATATCATAATCAATGTAATAGCTCGAAATATTTTAGTAAAGTATCCTTAAAAATGGATAAAACGTTTTGATAAGTAAGCGACGTTTCAATTATTGTTCTATGTTCAATAACACCAAAAAAAATCTTTTATTTTTAATTGTAGTTTATGAGTGACCATTCGGATGAAACGCAAAAATTTTAAATTCGGTCAAAGGGTTGACATCCGGGTAATAAGAAAGGTAATATTATCCCGCTTTAGGCAAGTGTTCATTCGGGTTCCACGACAAGATAATAAAATACAGGGTGTTCCAAAAAGGGTTTTACGACCAAAGTACAGTCGGTTCAATGGCCAATTTTTAGACAAAAATGTTCTGATATATTTTGCCCCAAGAGCCACCGTTTATAGGTTGTGAGATTATAGTTGTTTAACGGTTGGCCCCTTAAAATTAATTAAGAAACTGAGAGACAATGCAAATTTAAGTCCATCCATAAAACACTCCAATGATCATAACTTGTTTTGGTCTAACCACTCTTTTAGGAACACCCTCTATAAAAATTAATCTTGCTTATATATTTTAATTTTTGCAAGATTTTCTCTCTTTTGGTAGCGAATCAAGAAAGGGCTTTTTGTGCCCAAACATTCTACTGGTTTCTTATTGGTTGTTGGAATTGCTACATTGGTTTTCGTTTAGGGTTTATGGGGTGTTATGACCACTCTGTACTTTTCGCTACCTCGACATAAGATCCTTTCGGGGTTACATTTACGATTTCTCTTTTTTACAATTTTGAGAATTTTCTCGGAATTGATTTAAATAACAGAATATTGGTTTGGAATTGTTGTTACTTTTCTTAAATTTTAGACTTGGTCGGTTTTTTAGAATTTATTTCACAAACAATTATGCACTTTTTTCTTAATAAAAAGTAGCCTAAATTTCTTAACATAATTTCTCAACGCTGAGAACTCAGATGACACATGATTCATATTTAAATTGCATCTATTATTTTCCTATAAAACTCCAGAAAAAATAGTTCATCCTTAAGTATGATTAAAAGTTTTGGTTTTTCTTAAGTACTATATTTTCATCATTATGGTTTATTATAAAATATTATTTTTAATTTTTTTAATTTAAGTTTCATGGTGAGGTCTAAAATATAGCGTCAAATATTTAAAGGGTGTAACTGATATTTGAAAAATGCAGGGTGTAGAACCTTTAACCTTAAGGGTAGAATTAATGCCTTGGCAATATTTTGTATATGGTAATGCACCCCCATTCTATAGACGACGATTGTCTCGGACTCGATTTGTACCGAAGTATGTTTGGAATTCGATCTAAGGACGTTCTATGGTTAGGTGTTAAAAAGGTTTAACATTAACTTCAATGAGGAAAACAAAATGATTTAAAATCATAAAACTAATTTTAATAAACCTTCAGTTTCAATAGAAATTTAAAAATATTATTTTTTGGGTTACTCTGAAATGATTAAATTTAAATAAGTAATTTTGGCGTTAGTTAACGTTAATTTACGAGAAATTCGCCTAAAATTAGGAACATTTTCACAATCTATTTTTTGAGAGGCAATTAAAGGGAATTTAATTTTAAAGGTCTTCACAACCAACAACAAGCTGTGAAAGATATTTGAACAATATAGGGCCGTTAATGGCCTTTAACCTTAAGGATACAACTCCTGAGTTGCCAATATTTGACATGTGCTAATGTCGCCCGATTCTACAGACAAAGATTGACTCTGACTCATCTTGTACCGAATTATGCTTGGTTTTATATCTAAACGCGTTTTGCCTTTCGCATTCATAGCCTCAATATCGGCTCCTTTTTCAATCAAACAAGCAATCACATCGGAACTATTCCTTTTAACTGCGACATGCAACGGTGTGTCTCTGAAGTGGTCAACCGCGTTGACTTGCGCACCTTTATCCAACAGTAAACGAACCACTTCGACGCTAGTTCTTTGAACCGCTACATGAAGCGGAAACTGGCCAATAGAATCTTGCACGTTAATTGTGACACCTTTTTGCAAAATCACCGATACCGCGTCTTTATTTCTGTTAATCATGGCGTAATGGAGTGGTGTAAAATTGTTTTTGTTTTTATAGTTAACGTTGACACCGGCATTTAGTAACTTATTAATGATATCAGAGTAACATTTTTTTAACGCCAAAAGAAGGCAATCATCTAGACCTCCAATGTTTTTGTCATAGTTAAGCAGGAATTCCACAATTTCGCTAAATTTGAAATAAACCGCGACTTTCAGTGGAAACAAACAAGCATAGTAGTCATTCATAATGGCCCCATTTTCTAGAAGAAATTTAATCATATTGATGTTCTCGTTTTTCACGGCGTTCAACAAAGGTGGTATGATAGTTTTCGTCGTGCGAAAGTTATTCCTATATTCATCCTTATTATAAACGAACCATTCAACGGAATACGGTGGGTTCAATGGGAACCCGTTTTCTATAAGGTAAGTGACAGATTCAAAATGTCCCCCGTCAACTGCCAGATTTAATGCAGTGTAATACGTTTAATCAAAGAAAATCTCACTAAAGTCCCTCGTTTCTTCCGACGCCAATGGTAGCCTTTGACGCATCTCCGTGTTAGCCTCTTGAAGAGTATCTTTCAATTGTTCCAGTTTACCATTAATCGCCACGTCATTTAATTTAAGCAGGGTCTGTGAACTTTTTTCAAATTCCATACGAATTTCTTTGAGAAAATCAAAGTTCTCTAATTAATTAAATAAATTATAATACAAATACCAACCTTTCAAAGTAGTTGTGATCATTGTGGGTTTCTCTTTTCCCTTTTCTTACTTCGTCTTTCACTTTCTCAACAGTCGTTACGCGAGCCATCATGGAGCCATTTTGAAAAAAGTCAAACGACCCTGGCCGTACCCGTTTTTTTTATTTACTTTTTTACAGAGCGAACGTGCTATAGAGAGGAATCTACCCCGTTTACCAGTCCCTTTAGAAATCCAGCGTTCATGCCCTGAGTTCAGTATTCCGTCAGTTTCATGAGGTATCTGGCTAACGAATTTTTTTTAATCTTTTTAAATTGAATTGTTTAATAGTGTTTCAGTATGTGTTGAAAATCATGTCTTATTAATTCCAAATCATTTGAAACCTATTTTTTCCTATTTTTTCAATGGCAAATATCCGGACGCTACGGCATATTTTCCTATTTATTCAATGGCAAATATCCTATATTTTCCTATTTTTTTAATGAAACATCTTCTATAATTTCCTATAAATCAATTGTAAATTTCCTATTTTCCTATATTTTTTCAAGGCTTTGTTGTGGTCACCCTGCACTGGCATTTTGCTAAGAGACGAGACTAATTACTTTTAACTACGGCCTTTTTTCTCGGTTCCACAGACAACTCGGACCTTCTTCAAAGTTATTCCCAAAGAAACTTTTATGTTTTCCTTATTTTGTCCAAAGTTTAAGGTTAGGGGTGTTTAAAAATTGGCCAACCATTATTACAATGGTTTTTTAACAGTATTTGTGCCTTTTTAACAGACGTATTGTTACAATTGTAACACTACAGACCTTGTATTTCTAATGGGACCAGCAATACCGCAACACTGATCCGAAAAACCAAGATGGTAATTGTTTGGACCTATCGGGTCAGGACATTGGAGGACCAAACATACCGTGGTGTCACGTGTCGAACGTTAAAGCGACCTTCACCACTATACACACCATGACCTGCTCAAGCTGGCAATCTTTGAAAACTTTGAGGAACTTCCGGTCTCTTTATATATACAGGGTCTTTCAGTGTCGCAGCTAAGTAGTAGAATTACAGTAGTTAGTCTCGTTTCCTAGCAAAATGCCAACCTATTCTAACCAGGACAAATAGGACAGCACGTTTATTTTGGGTGAAGGTCGCGGTAATGTTCAACTAAAGGCAGTGCTTTATGCCGAACGGTCTCCACACCGACAACATTCGGGTGCGAGCACCTTCGTGATTTCGGTAGTGCAAGATCGTGAAAGTAGAAGAGACTGTATAGTCTGTAATGAGGATAGAGACTTTGACATCGTAGATAGTTTTGAAGCCAATCTCATGCTAGTAGTAGAGCGGTGGAACATGAAGTTGAACTAAACCATTCTACTGTTCGTGCCAGTTTACAAGGGCATTACTACCAGCATAATCATATCCCCATACATCAAGCCTTAACGGCAATACCATTAGTCTTACCATGCGTCATGAGTTTAGTGGTTGCAAAAGTAATGTAAGACACGGACAATCCTCTGGAAGAGTGCCTCAACCACAATGGTAGACACTTTGAATATTTACGTTGAGTTGTTTACCAAACAGTTTAGAGGTTGCAATTTGAGACCCAGGTTCTAAGAGACTAAGACTAATCGTAGGACTGTGCTTTAATATATTTTGTTGCATTCAGGCATACAATAAAACATGAATTCTAAACATTTATTTACACCCTGTATAATTTAGTATGACATCTCCCGTTGGCAGTATTGGGGGTTTTACATAAAGGAAGCTGTTGGTCTGATCTCGACAACACTGTATATGTATACAGTGTAAGAAACAAATATTTTTCTTCCATATTTCAAATACCGTCATTTTTAATCTTCTTTCATAAATAAAGTGCAACATTATATGCTTATCGAAATCAATGTTTTTGAATATAAGTTAAATGTAATTAACGATACTTAAGTACTTCTTTAAGCAATTAGAAATAGATCAACCCCAAATGTATGACGGTAAAGTAAAAATAAAATTATTCAAATTTTAATTACAATAAGACTGAAGTACAGATATTATAAAAAAACGTCTTGGTTTGGACCAAGGCCGAAAAAACAAACGATATGTGTGAGGTTTATCATTTGACTGAAGTTTCAGATATTGCAATTGTTTTAGTTATTTTTATCCATTTAATCCTTAATCAATATTAAATTCAATCAAATGATTTTACTGTTAATCGATCTAGTTCCTCTAAATTAATTGAAAAAATTACATATCTACGCTTTTTCAAGAACAATTACATTTTCCGAAAACATTTTACATGAAATTAATTATTTTGAAGGGATTTCGTGTCGTTGTTCACTAACTTGTAAGCACCTTGACGGACATAGTATTAATTGTTGCTGGCTTAACAAATTTTCAAGTTGGCACCAAAAAAGTTTAAATCTGTAGTAAGTTTCTGAGAAGACTGATTTTAGAGAAAATATAATAAATAACTTTTTTTCTCAAACTAATGTCGTCTTCTTGAGACAAAGCAACAATGTTTATCCTGTGTGGTTTCGTTTAGTAGGTGGCTCTCTGTAGCACAGGAAAAATATGATATCGGTATAAATATAACCAGCAGTAAGATAAGGGACTAGAATTAAAGTGCCCTGCATTGGTAATAGAGCCTAGCACTAGTGAACAAATTTGACGATTTTATGCCTCTTCCATCACCAAGTGAAGAGTTTGGTTACCTCGTTACTTCTAGTTCCTTATCTTACTTCTGATATAACCAAAGGTAAAGGTAAAGATTACATAAAAAGAAATACTTCTCAGTACCAATGACTTGTTATATTCATTTCATGCGGAAATAATATGGGTATACACATTATTCATTACCAGTTATGCGAAGGTCACACTTTAATCCGACCCCCCTTCCTCTATTTAAATTTAAATTTATAAATTTTTAAAAGCACCAGTTTTTCAAGTGTATGCGTCATCTGAGCCGTCGCAACACACTCAGCCAATAATACCATATAGTTCGAAACCTTTTCACATTAGTGACTCTCCGGACTTGCCCGCCAACCTTAATAACCTAAAACTATAAAACTTTCCTGTACATGAATGATTATGGTTGTGGCTTGTCACTCACTAGCGCCTGAAGGACCGATCACTCAGTGTAATTTGTGTACATTTGTAAGTGAGTAGACCATTTTAGAAATTACATACAGAGAAACTAAAACACAAGGGTGATGCCGCCATTGGGGTCTTCTCTCTCTCGCCTAGAAGCACCGCTATAGGCAGAGCGAATTGACTCCGTCTGGCGGTGACCCTTGGTGCGAGGGATAATACCCCAATGGTGGCCTCGCCCCTGTGTGTTTTCCGAAATGGTCTTTAAGCTTGCTAAAATGATTACGCGTAATACGTAACCGGTGTACAAGTAGCGCCAACAATGTAGAAAGGGGTGGTGACGTTTCAAATGAAGACTGAGTTATGACCAAGAAATTCTAAAGCACGGAAAGGAAAATTGCAGTGCAATCTTTTCTTCATAGAGGCGACAATAGAAATGTAGCATTTCGATTAAATTTTTACATTTTCCTTTCGAATTATGTCAAAGTTCGCTTGCTCTTTTTAGAAAGTCAATAGAATATTTCAAATATTCTATGTTGATAGCTCAACACGTACTCCCTTCAAAATAATTAATTTCATGATAAAATGTTTTCGGAAAATGTAATTGTTCTTGAAAAAGCGTAGATATGTAATTTTTTCAATTAATTTAGAGGGACTAGATCAATTAACAGTAAAATCATTTGATTGAATTTAATATTGATTAAGGATTAAATGGATAAAAATAACTAAAACAATTGCAATATCTGAAACTTCAGTCAAATGATAAACCTCACACATATCGTTTGTTTTTTTGGCCTTGGTCCAAACCAAGACGTTTTTTTATAATAAATTCTATTGAAGTCACTAACTTATGTTGAAGTCACTAGAAGTCTTCACATATTATACTGAAATCACTTGAAGTCTTTAAATTACGTTGAAGTCACTTGAAATCTTTACAAACTAAATTGAAGTCACATTGAAGTCTATAAATTATGTTGAAGTCATATTGAAGTCTATAAATTATATTGAAGTCACTTGAAATCTTTAAAAATTATATTGAAGTCACTTGAAGTCTTTAAAAATTGTATTGAAGTCACTTGAAGTCTTTATAAATTATATTGAAGTCACTTGAAGTCTTTTTAAATTTTAATGAAGTCATTTGAAATCAAATACAGTTAGTGAAGTCTTGGAAGTCAAATGAAGTCTATGATAGTTCAATTGAAGTCATTTGAAATCTGAAATCAGGTGTACAAAATTTCTTAGTGGTTTCCCCCTCGAGTTTTGGGGCGCAAAAAGACCTTTCCTGATTCGCTACCAAAAGAGAGAAGATTTTGCAAAAATTAAAAAATATTAGCTAAAATAATTTCATCTTTATAGAGGGTGTTCCTAAAGGGATGGTTTGACCTAAACAAGTTATGATCATTGTCCAAGTGTTTTACGGAGGCCCCCTGAATTAAATTTGCATTGTCTCTCTCGGTTTCTAAGTAAAATTTAAGGGGTCATCCTTAAAACAACTATAATATCAGATCTTGTAAACGGTGGCTCTTAGGGCAAAATATCTTAGAACATTTTTGTCTAAAAATTGCCCATAGAACCCTCTTTACTTTGGTCCTACCACCCTTTTTGGAACACCGTGTATTTGATTATCTTTTCGTGGCAGTGGCGTCGCCAGCGGTTTTTTGGAGGCGCTTGAGCCCCCTGAAAATACTCTGAAGCCCCTCCCAAAATTTCAAAAAAGCGCCCCCTCTTCTAATTATTCAGTTGGGGTGAATTGAAGATTTTACTATATGAAAGTGAAATCCACATAGAAACACTATTTCATATTTATATCATCTAGAGCGTATGTATACAGTCGTAACAGTCTATTATTACGATTTTTCTATAGCAAAGCTATACCTACACCGTCCCAAGCACTGAGGGAAAATCTTACCCCATTCGCCTTAATCGCCTGCCTTCCGAAGCAAGGTCTAAAAAATAACTTCTCCCCGTCCTCTACCCACTAAAGTACCGAGGATCTCTGAATCGAATAATTGAAACTTTGTCATTAACTGCCCCCCCCCTCAATTAAGCACGCCCACTAGTCATACTCGAGTTTAGTCTAGTCCTGATATAGTCAATATCAAGTTACTAGGTATTTATCAAGTTATATTCAAACAATTTAACGATAATAAAATTAATTTGTGTGATGCGAAAGCTTTTGTGATAAAACATGCTTTCAGTCCTTAATTACTTTTCCTTATTTTATTACTCTAATATTCGCCTTATAGACAAGAGGG
This sequence comes from Phalangium opilio, assembly GCA_019434445.1. NCBI lineage: Eukaryota > Metazoa > Arthropoda > Arachnida > Opiliones > Phalangiidae > Phalangium > Phalangium opilio. The sequence goes on from JAEQBA010001342.1 coordinate 68,720, forward strand.
TGTCATGATAAAGGTGTGATTTTTTATCCAATTTTGAGGATACTTTATTAAAATATTTGGAACTATTACTTTGATTATGATATGAATAACAAGAGGAGCAAGGCTAATATTACATTTCTAATAAAGCGGGATTTTTAATTTGATATATTAATTTTTAAGTTTAATTAAAATAATCATTTATTGGTGCTACATAAGTATTACAATTTAAATGATTACGTTAATAGTGCGTAGTGGCTAGTACTTTAACCTGGCAGCCTTCAATTAAAGGACAGTGGCTTCGGGTGAAAATTAAACCCGGGACTAAAACCCTCCCGCTTAGAGTTTGCAAGTTCTCTCCCCACTTGTAAAAAGGAGTTTTCCTCCGCGGTCTTACCCGGTTTCTCCTTTCCATCAAAACTTGTTGAGGTTAACGGTAATAGTTAGTATAGGACTCTGTCGGTTAGCTGTGGCAGACGTCAGACGACGCTACCCAACATCCCTCTTTGCGTTGTAAAAGCGAACCACCGGTAACAAAAGCCACAAGCTCAAAGTGGATATCCCTTCGTAGATTTTCATTATTCTTATTTTTATTATTAATCTAGCGGGTTCTTTAATTGGTTATAATTATAATAATTAAATATATTTACGATATTTAGCTTTTCAATTTCAATAATTACCTTTATTAAATTAGGATTAATTTTGAAAAAAATCCCAATTTTATTTGTATTTCTCTTAAATTGATCGGATATAAATTCTAGCCAAAATCACTTAATGATTTAAATCAAAATTGAATGTTAACTTTTCAAATTTAAAACAAACGTATTGCATATCTCTTGAAATTAATTCTGTGCGTAAACAAAATTACAAAATGCTCATTTAAATTTAAACATTTTCGCAATAGTTTCGAAAATGTGAAACCAAAATGTTTTTCTCATCAATTTTTTAATGTTAAATAGTTTTAACAACTTTCGATAAAACTAAATTTTATTTTCAGTTCAAAAGATTGTTGTTTTTATTAAAAAATATTGAGCAATTGGGAAAAAGAAAAACATTTTGTTTCCATTTTCAAAGATAATTTTGTCAAAAAATAAATAATTTGAATATGAATAACAAGACGAGCAAAGCAAATATTACACTTTTGCTCAGCATCGATTTTTTCAAATATGTTATACAAATTTTATATATTCATTAAAATAATTATAATAATTTCAATAATTACATGCTAATCCTATATAACTATATACAAAAACGTCCTTGTTTGGACCAAGACCGAAAAACCCCTTACACTGAAAGCACGGATGACTGCAAAATTTTATATCATAACTCGTTTAGAGTGAAGTGATTTATGTATTAATTCCGCTTAAAAGAATAAAAACTGACATTGTACAGTACTGAGAAATTTTTCTTTTTATGGAATCTTTACACTAACCTTTGGTTATTTTTATGCTTATAAAATATTTTCCCGTCCATGAAAGGAGAGCTACCTACTAAAAGGTACCACATGGGACATGTTGTTCCTTTTCCTTTGATAAACGACATATTTTATTAGTCCGAGCAAAATAAACTACTCTTAATCATATTTTATCGAATATCAGTCCTCTCAACAAATGTAACCGTTGCGATTGAAAAAACATTTTTTGGTGCAACCTTGAAAATTTCTCAAGCTACTAACATTTAAACCAATGTCCGTCAAGGTGCTTGCAAGTTAAGGAACATCGATAAGAAATCCCTTCAAAATAATTAATTTCATGATAAAATGTTTTCGGAAAATGGAATTGTTCTTGAAAAAGTGGAGATATGCAATTTTTTGAATAAATTTAGAGGGAATAGATCGATTAAGAGTAAAATCAGTTGATTGAATTAAATAGTGATTAAGGATTAAACTTCTAAAAAATACTTAAAGAAAAGTTTCAATATCTGGAACTTCAGTCAATTGATAAACCTCACTCATATCGTTGGTTTTTTTCGGTCTTGGTCCAAACAAAGTCGTTTTTGTATAATATCTGTCACTTCAGTCTTAAGGCAGTAGTCAACTCTTAACAGGCTGAAAATGTCATTTCCCGTCCCTATTATCTAAGGAACCGAAAATGCTATTAGTTAGCAGGCAGGAATACATAGATTTAGTTCTGGAATCTATAAGAGGCCATAGATCCATACAAATATTGATTGACTGTGAGGGGAAGCCCAAAAACTTTTAAACACCTGCTCCTCCTTCCTCGCGTCTCATTGGTTATGCGAATGTGTGGGACAGATCGAGATCATGACCTTTAAGCTGTCGTCTGCATCAGTTTCGGCTCCGAAATGGTCGGAAAGTGCGAGAACTTGGAAACAAGTTTGACGTTAACGACGTTTTTGAGGCGGAAAATTCTCTAACTGTAACTAAAGTCGACGATTTAGAAGTTAGTATAGCTCAAAATTCAGGTTCAAAACGAATGCATAATAATTTCGAGAAAGAAAAGATGACGTTACCTCCCTTTAAACACTAAGCCTTTGCATAGGGATACTGATGTTTTCTTTTTGTATAACTTTGGTGAAGAGTGGAAGAAATTAAATTTTTACTCCACCCAGTGAGAATAGTAATATCGAGTTTTTAACGGAAAGCTAGTCTTGCCTTTTTTTTAGAAGAAAAAGTAACCTTGGTCTACTTGTTCAGACGACGTATCATGTTTACATTCGGGTTCACCGCGCATAGGCGCGGGAGTCGCGGCGCAGGTCGCAAAATACGTCAAATGAATTATGCATGACGTCAACGGTGACGGTTCTACACCGCCACCCCTTTCAGTCAGACACCCAGGCCCAAAAATGGTCTTCTTAAGGATTCCAAGTACTAAATCTATGTATTCCTGGGTAGCGGTTTTGAATAAAATATAAATCGAAATCATCTTTGGTTTTTCATACATTATTGATAATGATGGCACGAGATATTAGTGAGTATTAATTAAAATTTATAGCTTTTCAAAATCGTAAAACTATTAACTATTTAATTTCGTAGAACTGTTTACTTCCTAAATAAGTGTGTTTTAAACTTTACAAAAAAAGGAATGTGCTCTATCTATTTAAGAAGCTGTCTGTAAAATCATTATTGCAATCAGCCTATGTAAATTCCCTCTAAGAAGATCATGGATGCATTGATTATGGCTAATAAAAGGCAACCTACGAATGGCTAAAAGTGCGCCTTTTTAGGGTAGAAAGAAGTTAAAAATACCATTTTTTTAGAAAATTTGTGGCAATAAACAAGATAATTAGCAATAATCAGGGGTTAAAAACAAATGAAATTTAGTAAAATTTTGGAAAAGGGGAAATATATTCAGTTGATAAAACTTGATAATTCCAAAAAACAGGTGAACAGCCACTCATAACAACCTAGCCTAACATAAGCTTAACCTGTATCTAAACCTAACATGATCTATACATCATAAATCAAATGGGTCTTAGGTTGCCTATTTATACCCTTGATGATCTTAACATATTCTGTATTATTATAATAATTTTCCCTAAAATGTTAAACTTACAGTTTTGGTGATTTGGGAGACCACAAAAATCTGAAATTGCGTTCAAACATACGAATGCTCACTAAGAATAGCCAAAATAAAATTAATATATAATTAAAAATAATGAAACCCTGTATACCTCATATGGAAGTGTTGAATTAACTGCGCCTACGTACGTCTTAACTGCCAAGCGAAAACACTTTCTGTCATCTTTCAGTAGTATTTTAAAGTGTAACCTAGGGTTAGGAACTTAGGATATGTTTCTAGCATGAAACGAAGCAGACTATATCAAATTCCAAAACAGAGCTGTAAATCAGCTTTTTTTATAATCTTAAAGGACGAAAGACGCTATAAAGAGATTATTACACAGACTTACCAAAATTCAACTTAAGCCTTGCCAAAACGAACGTCGAAAAATTAATTCAAACGATATAAAAACCTCATTAACTGTAATTATTTACTGAATTACTTTTTTAGACGAAAATTGGACCTGATAAAAACAATTTTGGTTTTATGGGCGTTATAGTTCATTAAAAATCCAAATAAAGGTGTAAAGCTCGGATAAAATATCAAAAAATTAATTAGCGTTGCCTTACTTTCGTCTACTATGAAATAAACTTTCATACTGTCGCCTGCAATGAAATAGGGAATTCGGGCATAATTAATTAGTTAAATTACAAAAAATTAGACTTCATTTATTTAAAAACTAAACAGGTAAGTTTCTCATTTAGTAATGCTTGTTAATTTGAAAGTATTCCGAAACTAACTTCGCTGTAGTTTTTCCGTATCGACTATGACAATTTCCCTAAAAAACCGGGTAAAATGTAATGCTTCTATGGGCCGCTACCCTAAAAACGTGATTTTTTTGTTTAGCATTACAAACGGGTATCAAGTCATATCTACAAGGGCCTACCGGCCTGTTGTAGAATTTCATTTTAAATTTATACGTTAATTACTTTAAATACGTGATTTAATTAAATTGTAAGTAGTGGCTCTTTAGTAAATCACTTGACTATTTGTCGGTGTTTTGCACAAGAATTAAAAGGAGTAATTGAATACAAATCAACATTAAACGCCTCCTTTTGCCTTACTTTCTCTTATTTCTATTTGCTTTTAGTTGAAACCATTAAAGTGACAGTCGATGTTTTGCATAATTAAAAGTGATTGCTAGTTTGACGAGAAAAATACAGAGGAGCCTAAAACAACGCCTGAAAATGATAAGTTTCATGTGAACTTACTCTTTTCTTTTCAGCTATTTCTAGAGATTGATATTGTTATTTATTTGAATGCCTGTAACAATAGCGTGTGTCTTTTCAGAAATATAATTATTCCCAGAAAAATTAGCGCTGATATTGAAGATTTGCAGTTGGTAATTAGCGGTTACCAACAAAATACTGTATTATGATTATTTTTAAACAAACTGGTCATAAAGTTCCCTCAACATTAAAACGAATCCTTTCTAAACATTTCGAAACAATTAAGAATTGCCGGCAAAGCTCTTTTGAGGACACAAATGGTATCTGTTGTTGCAACGGCAAACAGAGATAATTTCATCAAGAGTGAATGCAAGTTTCCCCGTATGGTTTACGATGCACTTAACCAAATCTTATCTCTTCCTCTAGCTCTTTGCAACCTGTCTTCGATTTACATCATTAATAAGTTATATTTCTCACCGATGAAAATGCTTTAACTTACGAGACATTCGAATAGTT
>JAEQBA010001343.1:0-26312 GCA_019434445.1 Phalangium opilio
TAGCTTCCTTCGTTCACGATGTGAATCTGTGTATCTGGTCCTCGTATGAGGGCGTGGGTTCGAATCCCCTTCTGACGCGATATTTTTTATGAAAATAAATGGATGAGATGTAATTTTAAAAACGTCCATTACACAAAGGCACGTCAGGATGGCCGAGCGGTCTAAGGCGACAGACTCAAAGGTTGTTAGTTTCATTGGTTCACGATGTATATCTGTGTATTCTGGTCCTCGTTTTAGGCAGTGGGTTCGAATCCCACTTCTGACACGATATGTTTTATGAAAATAGGTGGAGGAGATGTAATTTTAAACGTCCAAATTACATAAAACCACGTCAGGATGGCCGAGCGGTCTAAGGCGAGAGACGCAAGGGTTCTAAGTTCCATTGGTCCACGATGTGAATTTGTGTATTCTGGTCCTCAATTGAGGGCTTGGGTTCGAAACCCACTTCTGACACGATATTTTGTATGAAAATAAAAGGATGAGATGCAATTTTAAAACGTCCAAATTTCACAAAACCACGTCAGGATGGCCGAGCGGTCTAAGGCGCCAGACTCAAGGGGCTTAGCTTCCTTCGTTCACGATGTGAATCTGTGTATTCTGGTCCTCGTATGAGGGCGTGGGTTCGAATCCCACTTCTGACACGATATGTTTTAAGAAAATAACTGGGTGAGATATAATTTTAAAACGACCAAATTACATAAAACCACGTCTGGATGGCCGAGCGGTGTAAGGCGCGAGACTCAAGGGGCTTAGCTTCCTTCGTTCACGAAGTGAATCTGTGTATTCTGGTCGTCGTATGAGGGCGTGGGTTCGAAACCCACTTCTGACACGATATTTTTTAGGAAAATAAATGGATGAGATGTAATTTTAAAACGTCCAAATTACACAATACCACGTCTGGATGGCCGAGCGGTCTAAGGCGCCAGATTCAAGGGGCTTAGCTTCCTTCGTTCACGAAGTGAATCTGTGTATTCTGCTCCTCGTATGAGGGCGTGGGTTCGAATCCCTCTTACGACACGATATTTTTTATGAAAATAACTGGATGAGATGTAATTTTAAAACGTCCAAATTACACAAAACCACGTCAGGATGGCCGAGCGGTGTAAGGCGCGAGACTCAAGGGGCTTAGCTTCCTTCGTTTACGAAGTGAATCTGTGTATTCTGGTCGTCGTATGAGGGCGTGGGTTCGAAACCCACTTCTGACACGATATTTTTTTAGGAAAATAAATGGATGAGATGTAATTTTAAACGTCCAAATTACATAAAACCACGTCAGGATGGCCGAGCGGTCTAAGCCACAAACTGAACGGGCTTAGCTTCCTTCGTTCACGATATGAATCTGTGTATTCTGGTCCTCGTATGAGGGCGTGGGTTCGAATTCCACTTCTGACACGATATTTTTTGTGAAAATAAATGGATGAGATGTAATTTTAAAACGTCCAAATTGCATAACACCATGTCAGGATGGCCGAGCGGTCTTAGGCGCTAGACTCAGGGGGCTTTGCTTCATCGTTCACGATGTGAATCAGTGTATTCTAGTCCTACTTTGAGGGCGCGGGATCGAATATCACTTCGAACATAATATTTTTTATGAAAATAGCTGTATGAGATGTAATTTTTAAACGTCCAAATTGCATAACACCATGTCAGGATGGCCGAGCGGTCTTAGGCGCTAGACTCAAGGGGCTTTGCTTCATCGTTCACGATGTGGAACTGTGTATTCTGGTCCTCGTATGAGGGCGTGGGTTCGAACCCCACTTCTGACACGATATGTTTTATGAAAATAGGTGGAGGAGATGTAATTTTAAACGTCCAAATTACATAAAACCACGTCAGGATGGCCGAGCGGTCTAAGGCGAGAGACGCAAGGGTTCTAAGTTTCATTGGTCCACGATGTGAATCTGTGTATTCTGGTCCTCAATTGAGGGCTTGGTTCGAATCCCACTTCTGACACGATATTTTGTATGAAAATAAAAGGATGAGATGTAATATTAAAACGTCCAAATTAAACAAAACCACGTCAGGATGGCCGAGCGGTCTAAGGCGCCAGACTCAAGGGGCTTAGCTTCCTTCGTTCACGATTTGAATCTTTGTATTCTGGTCCTCGTATGAGGGCGTGGGTTCGAATCCTACTTCTGACACGATATTTTTTATGAAAATAACTGTATGAGATGTAATTTTAAAACGTCCAAATTGCATAACACAACGTCAGGATGGCCGAGCGGTCTAAGGCGCCAGACTCAAGGGGCTTAGCTTCCTTCGTTCACGAAGTGAATCTGTGTATTCTGGTCATCGTATGAGGGCGTGGGTTCGAATCCCTCTTCTGACACGATATTTTTTATGAAAATAGGTGGAGGAGATGTAATTTTAAACGTCCAAATTACACAAAACCACGTCAGGATGGCCGAGCGGTCTAAGGCGAGTGACGCAAGGGTTCTAAGTTTCATTGGTCCACGATGTGAATCTGTGTATTCTGCTCCTCAATTGAGGGCTTGGGTTCGAATCCCACTTCTGACACGATATTTTGTATGAAAATAAATGGATGAGATGTAATTTTAAAACGTCCAAATTACACAAAACCACGTCAGGATGGCCGAGCGGTCTAAAGCGACAGACTCAAGGGGCTTAGCTTCCTTCGTTCACGATATGAATCTGTTTATTCTGGTCCTTGTATGAGCGCGTGGGTTCGAATCCCACTTCTAACACGATATTTTTTATGAAAATAACTGGATGAGATGTAATTTTAAAACGTCCAAATTGCATAACACCACGTCAGGATGGCCGAGCGGTCTTACGCGCTAGACTCAGGGGGCTTTGCTTCATCGTTCACGATGTGAATCAGTGTATTCTAGTCCTACTTTGAGGGCGCGGGATCGAATATCACTTCGAACACAATATTTTTTATGAAAATAACTGTATGAGATGTAATTTTAAAACGTCCAAATTGCATAACACCACGTCAGGATGGCCGAGCGGTCTAAGGCGCCAGACTCAAGGGGCTTAGCTTCCTTCGTTCACGATGTGAATCTGTGTGTTCTGGTCCTCGTATGAGGGCGTGGGTTCGAATTCCACTTCTGACACGATATTTTTTATGAAAATGAATGGTTGAGATGTATTTTTAAAACGTCCAAATTACACAAAAGCACGTCAGGATGGCTGAGCGGTCTAAGGCGACAGACTCAAGGGTTGTTAGTTTCATTGGTTCACGATGTGAATCTGTTTATTCTGGTCCTCGTATGAGGGCGTGGGTTCGAATTCCACTTGTGATACGATATTTTTTATGAAAATAACTGGATAAGATGTAATTTTAAAACGTCCAAATTACACAAAACCACGTCAGGATGGCCGAGCGGTCTAAAGCGACAGAATCAAGGGGCTTAGCTTTCTTCGTTCACGATGTGAATCTGTGTATTCTGGTCCTCGTATGAGGGCGTGGGTTCGAATCCCACTTCTAACACGATATTTTTTATGAAAATAACTGTATGAGATGTAATTTTAAAACGTCCAAATTGCATACCACCACGTCAGGATGGCCGAGCGGTCTTAGGCGCTAGACTCAAGGGGCTTTGCTTCATCGTTCACGATGTGGATCTGTGTATTCTGGTCCTCGTATGAGGGCGTGGGTTCGAATTCCACTTCTGACACGATATTTTGTATGAAAATAAATGGATGAGATGTAATTTTAAAACGTCCAAATTACACAAAACCACGTCAGGGTGGCCGAGTGGTCTAAGGCGCTAGACTCAAGGGGCTTAGCTTCCTTCGTTCACGAAGTGAATCTGTGTATTCTGGTCCTAGTATGAGGGCGTGGGTTCGAATCCCACTTCGAACACGATATTTTGTATGAAAATAACTGGATGAGATGTAATTTTAAAACGTCCAAATTACAGAAAACCACGTCAGGATGGCCGAGCGGTCTAAGGCGCCAGACTCAAGGGGCTTAGCTTCCTTCGTTCACGATGTGAATCTGTGTATTCTGGTCCTCGTATGAGGGCGTGGGTTCGAATCCCACTTCTGACACGATATTTTTTATGAAAATAACTGGATGAGATGTAATTTTAAAACGTCCAAATTACACAAAACCACGTCAGGATGGCCGAGCGGTCTAAGGCGCCAGACTCAAGGGGCTTAGCTTCCTTCGTTTACGAAGTGAATCTGTGTATTCTGGTCGTCGTATGAGGGCGTGGGTTCGAAACCCACTTCTGACACGATATTTTTTAGGAAAATAAATGGATGAGATGTAATTTTAAAACGTCCAAATTACACAATACCACGTCAGGATGGCCGAGCGTTCTAAGGCGCCAGAATCAAGGGGTGTAACTTCCTTCGTTCACGATGTGAATCTGTGAATTCTAGTCCTCCTTTGAGGGCGCGGGATCGAATATCACTTCGTACACGATATGTTTTATGAAAATAACTGGAGGAGATGTAATTTTAAACGTCTAAATTACTTACGAAACCAAATGTACACCTACTTCACGTAGTGGTTACCCCCTCGCATTTCCAAGACGCCGTTTTTGATAAAATCAGTACTTTAGAAGATGCTTATAAAGTCTTTGCAACCGACATCATGTGTCACAAGGGATGTATCAATGGCTACATAAAATAATATGAAAGAAGTGTAGAAATGGGAGAAGGTCAAACGAGGTAAATTGACCATACCGATGAGAAAAAACTGGAGTACTTCTTGTTAACAGTTAACTTAGAAAAAAATGGTTATAGTCTTTCCGATTTAGGAACAACTTTCAACATGATATACCTAAAAGACCATGGCGTGACAAACAAGCAACTCAAGCATATGTTAATTCAACGCTTTGGTGAGAGTAATTCATTTGCATAAATGGAGGGAAAAAACCTTTCACAGACAGTGTTTTCTTCTAAAATACAATTAGAGTGAACCGTTAGCATAATTGCATCAGTTAACCAAGTCCAGCAGTGCGCAAAAATGCTGAAAAAAGAATGTGAGGATTATGACTTCAAGCTTGAGGGGAAATTCTATCATAAGCAAGATCTTCTTGAAGCCACTGAAGAATATTAGAAAAACGTCCAAGGGAATGGACCTGTTTCTTCCGAACGTTATTCCCATCATATAACAACTCACAATCAATTCAGAGAAAATGTGATATGATGTTCCAGTGCTTCTACAACCTAATACATAACGGCCAGAAGAAGACTCCATTGCAAATTAGTAACGCTGAGATGATACATGAAACCTGCAGGTCAAAGAATTTGATTTTTTCCTTCAATCGACTTGGCCCGTGTACTAGTTATGACGATGTTCTCAGGGAAGACCAAGCGCTGGCTAATAGATCCATTGTACGAAGTTCATCGAGTTCCAATAACACCTGGCCAATCTATTAGAGGTGCAATGGATAATTTGACCACGAAGAGGTGACGCTATCGGGAATTGGTGGATCTCATGATACATTTTTAGTGCTCTTTTAAGATAGATTAGCCGGTCCAATTAATGAGCCTCGTGCTTCAGAAAACATTGATAGCTACAACATCAATCCTAAACGAAGATCCCTTTCAGTAAGTATACCGGGTCAGGATATTGTTCCATGTAGGAAGTCATCTAAAAGAGGCTAAATACCAGAACATCAAGTTGGCGTCTTGGATCAACGATTGGAAGTAGATAGTGATGATGATTTAATTTGGCTCATATGTCGTTTTCAATCTCGAAATGAAGGAAACAGCCATATGCCCTCTTGGAGTGCATTCAATAGCTTAATTGTTCGAAAAAGTAGTCGAAAGACTCTTTCTGGCTTTACTCCTATTAAACCGCATCCGGACACTGACTTTGATACAATAAATATAGCAATTATCAATTTTTAAGATGCTATGATCCAACTTGGTCAAAGTGAAGGCTCCTTGTGGAGTGATGAATTCATCTACAGGTTCACGAGAGAGGTTCAGTTTTTATTTCCGGATCGTGTTTCTAACGTATTTCTTGGCCTTGGTAGTTTTCATATGGAGAGAGTCGTTATTCCTTGCATTGAAAACTAGTTAAAAGGAAGCGGCATAGAATAAATTTATGTTGAAACTGAAACCATGGGACCTCGCGTTATTGAAAATGCTCTAGCTGGTAATCATTACTCTCGAGGACTTAGATCCTTGTCTATGTTTTACGAGATAATGAACTCGTTACTTTGGGCAGGTTGACGACGCCACATTAGAAGTTCTCACTTATAGAATGAGTCTTGCGCCGAAGACGACGAAGAACGAGCGAAAGATCTTTTACGCGAAGTTAGACAGCTACTGCTTTCTTTAAAGGAAAAAGTTTTCTAAATCTGTTGAAAGTAAGGAAAAACCAATCGACGGTTCAAATATTAGAGCTATTTCGTATTACACATTTATCCAATAATGAGAAATTTATTCCGAGCCGACAGATAACGTAATTGGAAATTACATGTGTCAGCGGTACGCGCTACTTTACACTTTTTTTCGATTAAACTATTGCAGTTGGGGCTCCGTATATTACCAAGACTGCTTTAGTCTTCCAGAAAAATTTCCAAACATTTTCGATGAATTTAGCAGCGGGTTTTTCACCGTGAAACACACGAGTCGAAACTTCAGCTCCGTGGCAATCGACCAAGCCTTTGAATTAGTAGAAGGAAAGACTCAGTTGTGAAGTATGACGTCATAAAACATGAAAAGCTCGACATCGCCCAGTTCCATCGAGAATTTTGTGGTCAAGATTACCAAGACAATTACTCTTTACACCATGAATACTCTGACTTTGACCATCCAAGATCAGACTAGCATAAAAGAATTGATTGAATTTGTCAAGTACCATTCTAATTCCTTTCAGTCTGATTCAAAGCAAAGCCTAGATAACCTCATCACTGGAAAGGACGAAACCGATTTGTAGTTCAAAGTGCGCTATTAAGAAATTGAGATGAGAGTTATAGAGAGTTTTTTCGTGAACGATTTCAAGAAAAGACAAAGTCTATCTTTGACCCAATAAAAAAGCTACAACAAAAACCAAAAGGTCCGAAAGCTTAACAAATCAGTTTCGAAAAGCAAAGCAATAACGCCCTAAGGCTTATTGATATTGCAAGAACTCGGGGATTTTCTATTTAGAGTTTATTTTGATTTGAAGTAACGTCTACATCATTGTTTTTGACTAAAGATGGCCTTCTCCGAAAACCAGATAAATCGCAACTTGTACTGTACGTGACCTCGAAAATACAACAGCTGAAATCTTGTCTAATTCCCATAAAAACAACGCTTAAGACCGCTGTGATAATTGATTTCATGTCGCAAGCAAGAAAAGTCAAAGTAAAAACTTCAAATCTCAAGTCGTAGGGGATTTAGCGTAGCACCTTTGGAGTAAATTACTGTCGATCTTTCCATAATGCCAAAGAATAGACGTCGTCTTTGATATTTACAAGGAAAACATTGTCACAGAGGTGTAGCCAGTGATTTTGATTCCCAGGGCGGTTGCGGCTGTTAATGCCCCCCGATCCATTACCCCTTGATAATCGATCAAATGGTGAATGAATGACACAAATTTTGTTTCAAAAAATTATTTATTCTTTGTTTATAAACAATTGCTAGTGTTATAGTGGTACAAGCATAATACAAAAAGCAATATTATTCTGCGGAATTAATCAGCTAAGTGGCATTCATATACACATAATTACTTCGGACAATGCGTTTGCAATTTAAAATCTCTGTTTCCGCACTTTGATTTTGGCAAATGTTTTGATAACGACATAAAAATCAATTCTGCTCGCAATGTCTCTCTCTATTGACAAAAGTGCGAGATTACCGAGTCGCAAATGGGTCATACTTGAACGAAGGTAACATTTAATTAACTTTAACTTTGAAAAACAACTTTCGCATGAAGCAATAGAAACACAAATAGTTAAGTAGAATTTTAGGGCTAAAAATTCATTAGGTAACGAGTCGGATACTTCAAAATCAACGATGAACTGAAGAAATTGCAGAGCCGTCCACTTCTCACTCTCTTCGGGGGGTGTCTGAGCCGATGCTAAGTAACGGCCGAGACGTATAACTTCTTTATCCAAGTCGTCCTTGCTCAGTTCGTCAAAGTGTTCCGACAAATTAGAGGCTAGGGTGTATAAAGTTTCACTTGTGGCATGGAATATGCTCTGGACTTCACAAATGGCAAATTTGGAAGCAACAAATTCCATAGATGATAAGCGCCGAGTCAGTTCTACACAGTAATGGCTCATACACTCGAGCATAGCTCTCCGACGTTCCTGAGGTAGCTTAAGTCCCGCGTCCCTGGCGGTCTCACCAGACATCATTTTCTTCCTTTTTCGCCTTCCTCTGCGTTCCATTGAGATGCCCATCTCTTGACACAAATCTGTTTTTATTTTGTCGCCATCTATGATGGAGTCAAAATATTACGGACATTAAAACCGCAAATTAGCTCCGCCTTCGTCGTCGTCTCGCCTTCGCTCTCTTTAAACTACTTCAGAGCAATGAGATAGAATATATATATGAAACCTAGAGTCACAACGTGAGATCTCGAGATCGACGTTTCGCAATACACCTTTTGTCGAGCATGAATCTTTATCAAATACGGGTGGCGCCACCCTAAGAACTTTTTTATTAACGTCTGCTGCTATAATCTGTGTAACAAGCTGTCAAGATAGTTTTTAAACGTGTTAAATAAAATACGCATACGCGAGTATTTGAATTGTAACTCTATCTCATTGCTCCAGAGCCGCATTGTAGCCGTAACAGGCTGAGAAATAAGGATTTCTTTTTGCTGAGCGCGTGATCGAGTTGGCTTCGTTTGACTAACGGTTTTGTTTGTTCTGTCTCTCTCTCTCTCTAACTTATTGTTGTCCATTATTGCTTGTGGTGGAGCGACTCTTTGTGCAATTTTGTTGTGGATTATTGATTCTGGAGCTACTTTCAAATCTTAATGCAATTTCAACATTGAGATAAGCGATAATTTTACTTCTTTTACCTATTATCAAACATAACTGATTCTTGTCTAGAACTGTAGAACACTTAAGCTCTAAGCGTTGGGGAAATCTTAGGCCTTTGTCAACTAAGGTGGGAATCCCACCGTGGTGGCCGTGGCCCGAGGGAAGAAGACCGCATAATTAAACGTTAATTTATATTTATTCTCTCTTGCGGTATAAGAAGACCGCATAATTAAACATTAATTTATATTTATTCTCTCCTGCGGTATAAGAAGACCGCATAATTAAACATTAAGTTATATTTATTCTCTCCTGCGGTATAATAAGACCGCATAATTAAACACTAATTTATATTTATTCTCTCCTGCGGTATAAGAAGACCGCATAATTTAACATATATTTTTTCTATATTGTTCTATATTGCGGTATAAGAAGACCGCTGGAAGGTGTACATTTGTAATAATTTATTTTCACATTTTTCATCTCCTACGGTATAAAAAGACCGTAGGAAGGCCTAAATTCATCCTTTAAGCATTAATTTAAAACGTTTATTAAATCCCAGAGGATATTAATCAGTTTATTAGGTTTTGTAGGTCTTTATTAATCACTTTATTAGGTTTTTTAGGTCTTTGCAAAAGAGCACAGGGAATCATCACAGTTTATTAGGTTTTATTAGGTTTTATTAGGTCTTTGCAGAAGATCCCAGGGAATCATCACTGTTTATTAGGCTTTTTTCTGATCTCCTGTGGTATAAGAGGACCTGAGAAAGCTAATTGACAAGACTTCAGGGATTTATCGCAGTTTATTAGGTTACTATTACGTTATTAATTTCGATTACAGGTTCTAGTCTCATTTTTAAAAGTTGGTGGTAAAAGTTTGGTCGTGAGCAAAGAAGAAATATCCTTTGCTATTATATCAATATGGAGTTCATTATACATTGCTAAAATACATTAGAAAGCGCGACAAAATTGTAAGGGTTTCCCTCGGAACCTCTTGTTTATTTTATGGAGTGGTCAACTAACTCATCTCGACTATTTTTAAGAAAAGATAGTAAATACCGCAGCTTCATGACAATCTTTTTCAAACTTATTCCAGAAATTTGCAGATATTTCTGAGTTGCATTTACCTCCTCCAAAACGTGATACCAAAAATACAAGTAACATAAAAAGGAAAAATCACAAACATTTGATAGCAATATTTGAGCTGCTCCATTTGTATCGATATTTTCGGTGTGATCGGTCAGAGCCTCATTAGCCTCAATTACCTTACCAAACTGTTTCATCACTGGCTTCACAGCATCATAATGAGCACTCCATCTTGTCTCGGTCACGCGTTTAACCGTAATTTCAACGTGTCCTTTAAGCACATCCCAACAATGTGGAGATCCAGAAAAAAAGTGTAAATGGTTTCCAAAGTTCCGAAAAATGTGACACAAGAAGCAACAAAAGAAAACGTGTGCACCCCACAAAGGTTCAAAGAGTGATTTGCGCACGGCACAAAAAATACTTTTGGGTTAATCACCTTAATTCTCGCTTGAAAACCTGTATTAACGCCGGACATTGTTGCCGCATTATCGTAACCTTGACTACGACACACATGAATATAAAGTTCCTTTTGCTCAAGACTCTGCAAAATGTCATTCGTTAAAGCACCCGCATCTTTCATTACGAGGGGAACATGTCGTAAAAAAGACTCCTAGACTTCAACTTTCCCACTTTCAATGTGAACGTATCTTATTATTACGCACATTTGATCTACATGAGATAGTCTGGTGTACTGTCTAACAAAATAACAAAATACTTGGCCGCCTTAATATCAATGAGAATATTTTGTTTTACTGTTTCCCCCAAGAGGGAAATGAACTCATTTGGTATCTGCGGTGAGAGGTATGTAGTATACGCCTTTTTTTCGGAAGATGCTATAGTTAGTAAATGCTCCTTTAAAACAGAGTCGTAGTTTGAGAGAAATTTAACAAGCTCGATAAAGTTGCCTCTATTCGCCGACTAAGTATTCTCCCTGTGATCCCAGAATGGAAGATTATGCTTTGCTAGGTACAACGTGGCGTCTAGAATACGATGCAATACATCTCGCCAGGAGTTCATAATAACCTGAAGTACGAAACTGGTTAAAAAGCCCGTAACAACAAAGATTCGCCGTAAAGCTCAGCGGATTCATACACCGCTTAACTCTCAAAGAAATAGTTACCCCATTTTTTAGCGGCCACGCGCATTAACTTACACACTTCCGGTTTAGCACTATTTTTATCTTGTGATTTTGAGAGCGAAAATGGCTCACGTCTGTTTCTGTCGGAACGTTGTAAATTAAGCCTTGGCTAGGAAGTTGGCTTTTAGTCTGGGTTTCTAGTTTTCTACAAAACATTTAAACGATCGTCAATAATGTTTTGTTGTGAAATGTGCGAGTGAGAATTCCGTGGTTAAATTAAAACGGTTTCGGCAAATTTACTCGCAGTATCTTTAATATAAGAATTGTAACGTGTTTCTACGTCCACCATATCGCCATTTTTCTTTTCGACGGATATCCCAGCCAACGGAAGTTTTGGAACGAAAACCAAGGAGCATAGATACCACTACGATATATTGTAAGGTTGTATGTCCATAAACCGGCTAATCCTTTCCATGCGCAACGACAGAATCTTGTTGTTCGCGATTTTCACCATTAGCTCTATGGCCAGTTTCATACTTCCCCCCCGAAGGGGCGTTATTATGAACTCCTGATCTCGCCATCTCTTTTTTTTTGTTTTTCGATCATTTCTTGTCGCGCATGATCGATTGTCTTATTAAGTCTTAATTTTTGAAAGGGATATGGCGGAATGTTTCTTTTGAACTTTGACCTATAAAAATAATTAAGTTTTAAGACTTTATATAGAGACATATCAAGATGACACTGACAGCTCGTTCGTTAAAATCGGTTTATAAGTTTACGAGTTATGAAATATTTCAATTTGGCTGCCATTTTCTAAGATGGCCGACTTACCTACCCGAATTGGGTCATGTTTTACAAGACCTGTAGGTCTCTTTAGAAACCCAAAAGAGAAACTGAGGGGACATTGAAGTGCCGACGGGACCATAGATAGCGCCTAGACTAATTTAAAGTCGGATCTAAAACAGTAGTTTTCAGAAATTTCAGCATGTCTTAATTATTCCTTACTATCTAAATCAAAACTTTTAAGATTCTATCTCTTCCAGAAGTATCTTAGAATTTTGTTGATCGGTCATTGAGTAAGTCAGTGATCAAATAAGGAATCTTGTACTTAAGATATTTCGTGAATAACTTTTAATTTGGCGTTGAGGTGTATGGTACTTCGATACAGAATTGTACAGGCCATGATTTATAAGGAAACTGAAATCCGAAGATTGAGCTAACATTTCTAAGCAATCTGAAGATTCAACATACAATTGTAGGCGAACAAATGTAAACCATAGATTCACCCTTATTTTTTGAATATTATTTGGATCAAAGCCCACCTTGCCCGGCTTTGAACACTTTGTTTCCCCATCAATTGTGTCCATACAAACAAAGAGTCAAACAAACCTTTGCCATAGTCAAACCCATACACCGAAACAGTAGCCCATTGTTAGTTCGATGCTTGGATTTCATTTCGTCTGTAACCTTTTTCATTCGAACACGGAGTTTAAACAGGTGTGGCACTCTATAGAAAATAGATTTATATTTTAGCATATGATATAAACACTCGATTTCCAAGTTTCAAAACCTTTCAACAGAGTGAGCTGATTTGAACGAATTCAACTTTTATTCACCAATTTTTGTTATTTCTGTTCCAGGTTAGTACTACTCTAGAAGACTGCCACAACCAGGCGGACAGCAAAAATAAAAAATCTCCGGTATTTGAATCTCTTACATTAGTAAGATTTTTTCTAACAAAATGCTTTTGCTTACATTACATTTATGTGTTTTTTTTCATTTTATTGTACAAAAGTGCACTTCGCGCACCTTGATCTGATATAGAATTTGTGATAAATGTCAGAAAAAAATCACCTCGAATTTTTTATTTCATTCGAAAGGGCATAAGAATCAATGACTATTTCAAATTAAGCACATGTATACATCTTATTTATTGACGAAAACATCAGCAATAGTATGTTTTTTTATAGATTTCTCCACAGTTGACCAAATGTAGTAATAAAAAAACCTAGTTGAACATTTTTTTCACTTTTCCGATTCGAAATATTCGTTCGTTCTTTAGATGTTCTTTTCATTAAAAATTTAAACGAAAAGAGAATCTGGCCTTCAAATCTTCGTTATTCAACGATTTCTAGATATTTTCATGCTTGGTTTTATTACAAGTTCAAATTAGATCAAAGAAGTCGATACGTTATTTTAAAAAAATAACATTACATTTGCATTAAGCATTTCTTACTGTAGAGAAACCTACGTAACTTGGTGTCAAGATAGTGAGTAGGTAATATAAGCAAGCAACTAACTAAGCTACCTGTCGCTGCCAAATGTTTTGTGGTAATAGAAACCAAGAAGTGTTGAGGACTATAGATTAGTCGCACCACACTGACCCTAATCAAATACCTGCATTTTATTTTTTAAACTTTCAAAATGATTGAAACGATGAGCTTGCCCGGTGTTTTAATGGGATGGATACCGCGAAACGATTTTATCTATGTTGACACTGAAAAGTATACAGTTTTTAAACCCACCACTATCAAATATCTGCATGATATTTTTTGTTAGAAACAATTTTTTTACAACTTTCAAATCCGCGCGGCATTATGATGGAATTCATAAACGTCGGACGCAACGCAATTTAGCACAGGCGAAGGCAGGGCGTCACGCGCAAACGTATGGCGAGCCAAAGCGGACAAAATTCGAAATTCGCTCTCCCTCCTTAGATATTTCGCGCTCTCCCTCCTTATAATACCCTCGCTCCCTCTCTTTAAACCTCGCTCCCTCCCTTCAAAACCTTCCCTCTCTTTCAAAATCTCGCTCTCCCTCTTTTTATTACCCTCGCTCCCTCTCTTTAAACCTTGCTCCCTACCTTTAAAACCTTCCCTCTCTTTCTAAACCTCGCTCTCCCTCCTTATAATACCCTCCCTCCCTCCCTGCAAAACCTCCCCTCTCTTTCTAAAACTCGCTCCCTCTCTTTAAATCTCGCTCCCTCCCTTCAAAACCTTCCCTCTCTTTCTAAACCTCGCTCTCCCTCCTTATAATACTCTCGCTCCTTCCCCTTATAAAAGCCTCGCTCTCCCTCCTTATAATACCCTCGCTCCCTCTCCTTATAAAAGCCTCGCCCTCCCTCCTTATAATACCCTCGCTCCCTCTCCTTATAAAAGCCTCTCTCCCTCTCCTTATAAAAGCCTCGCTCCCTCTCCTTATAAAAGCCTCTCTCCCTCTCCTTATAAAAGCCTCGCTCCCCCTCTTTATAATAGACTCGCTCCCCCTCTTTATAATAGACTCGCTCCCCCTCTTTATAATAGACTCGCTCCCCCTCTTTATAATAGACTCGCTCCCCTTCTTTACAATAACCTCGCTCCCCCTCTTTACAATCTCCTCGGAAAAAACGGTCGCTCTCTCCCCTCAGTAAAACGGTCGCTCTCTCCCCTCAGTAAAACGGTCGCTCTCTCCCCTCAGTAAAACGGTCGCTCTCTCCCCTCAGTAAAACGGTCGCTCTCTCCCCTCAGTAAAACGGTCGCTCTCCCCCTTGCTTGTTTTTTATCGTTGCCTTCCACAGTACATTTTTTTGTTGGGATGCGCTATTTTGCAAAGCCATACAGTTGCGGTGAAGATATTCAAACAGCTCGCGCTACTTTGCAGACCGTAGTTCAGGAGACTCTTACTGCAGACTCTGTATAGGTTGGAATTATATACAAATTATTATGGATAATTACAGTTAATTATAAAATAAAGTGCAAAATAAACTAAAATCGTATTATCCATAATTCTTTCATGTAATACCATGCCAATTTTCTGAGTAATTTTAAAATAAAGTGACGTAGCTTATGGTTAAAAAGACAGAGCTCTGGTGCTTAACTATGCAAACGTTAGCTCACACGATTGTCAGATATTGAAGAGGTAATTTCGGAAATTACTCGGGTACAAGCATGCTTGTTGTAGTGTTTTTTCGACAGTCATTTAGGCGGTCCAAAACAGTCCGAAAATTAGTGAGTGCACTTTTTGGCAAATTGCAAAATGAATTAATTAATCTTCATTAACAAATTAATTCTAATATCAATTTTGTCTGTAAGTTGTACTCAAACATTTATTGTGCAACTTTAGAAATAATTGCTTTTGTGTTATGGTTTTAATTAACTTTAAGGTATGTTTCCATTTCTCCCCATCTCAGATTTAAGGGGGAAGGCTAGCGATTTGAAGTACGCAGATAAGCCACTAGAGGCAGCACTTAACATATTTGTTTTGCCTAATCGAAAATATAGATGGCTCGAAAAATCGTCTCTTGAGAAGGGGGTTTGGGGGAGGTGCGAAAAATGTCATGTCTAAATAAACTTCATGGGGACAGTCTAAGCTGCTAATGCAGGCGAAACCATTTCTATGGAACCAAAATAATAAAGGCTGTAACTGTCGAACCCTTCCTAGAAAAAGCAGGGAAGGTTAATCCCTAACAGGACAAAGAAGATGGCAGTTTGAGAAATAGTTGGTATCTATCAAACCATATATGAATAGCTACAAAATTCACCCACCTTCGAGAAAAGATACACAAGAATAGCCTATTCAAAAAAATCTCCCCCCCTCCCCATTCAATGGAAGAACGGTGTAAGGAAAGATAATATGACGGTAAAATTCGGGGCGCGGACGAATGATTGACAGGAAGGCCTAGAACTCGCCCAGGGTTGAGATAAGGTTTATATCAAAAGCCAACTCATACATAGTGGTGCCATCTTTGGAAAACCTGAAAAGCTGGCTTCGGATTGCAAATTTCGCATTTAATTTAAATCTATTCTAGCTAGAGTCGCCAAAGCAAATCATTCGCTATAAAGCCTCGGTACGGACCGCTGACAATTGGAATTTTGCAATTCGAGTGTTTAGAACTGGAGATTTTAGTTCAGAGAGTTCTCTATTTTAAATTAAAGTTAACGAATAGTAATTATAGTTAAAAAATTCTCAAAACTATATCAATCGCTACAATAGACATTAAATTTATTTTTAAAACAAACCGCGATGTTCTATCTTATTTAGTTATCTTGCATTTAGTTCAAGAAAATTCGCCTTTATTTCTTCAAAACGCTAGACTTCCCCCTTAATAATCGGATTTTTTCTCCTAATTTTTAAGATTTCCATTTCTCCCAATCGGATTTTTTCTCCCAATTTTTCAGATTCCCATTTTCCCAAAACCACGTTTCTCCCAAAGCTCTTAGATACAGAATTTAGTAAGGTGGAATTGATTAGGTTCGTTGCAGTTGTAATTGATTACATTAGGTTAGGTTTGGTTGGAATTGATTAAATTTGAAAAGGTTGGATTTGGTTGGCATTGATTAAATTTGGTTTGGTTACGTTTAATTGGAATTGATTAAATTACGTTAGGTTTGGTTGTATTATAGTTAATAAGGTTAATTAATTAATTTATTTTGGAATTGAAAAAATAGGTTGGGTTAGGCTGCTTTCTTATTGGAAATGTTTTCTATACGTTTTTAACTATATTTGGAAAGTCATTATTTTGGTCGAATACATCTTCTTTAGCAAAATATTGCTTCTTTTATAGGGCAGGTTTCGTTAGGTTGGAATTGAAACAATTAATAATGTTGCGCTCACTCAAAAACCAAATTTTTAGGAATTTCTGGAAAAATAACTATTGGTTTTAAACTTTGAAACTTTGGACGACAATTTAGAAACCTTCATTACACGTCTCTGTAAATTTTCAAGATATTTGAACCGTTGAATCCGAAGAAAACACTTTCAATAAGGGCCGAGCCAACACTTTCTACCTTATGTCTAATGTTAAAGTCCCATAGAGCAGATCATTTTAGTAGTGATAGCTATACAAATAGCCACGGATCCAAGATGGCCGCCACCCCAAGATGGCCGCCCTCTCCCCATCCCCCAGACTCAAACCAAACTTTTCAGACAAGTCTGGACTAGCCCGAGCTGTTAGTTTCAACCCCCATGACATCATCTTCTTAACTTAAACTAAAACTAAAACTATAGTCAACCTTGACGTCATCCCTGGCTTGCTAACATTGGGTGTTGCCCTTTAACCACTCCAGCTTTCTGTAGGCCTAAAGTTAATAAAAGCACAGATTTTAAGACATCAAATATTTACTTTTTATAAGATGTACAGATATGGGTAATAAATAAATACAGAATATATATTACAAAATAATCAACAACCAGCAAGGATAAACAAACATGTTTTAAAGAGTTCATTTTTCACGTTGACCCTGTATCGTTATTTGACTCGGAAGTGCAATCGGCGGAGGGACGTTTGGGTTTATTTTCTAATTGTTTTCTGCTTCGCCGTTCAATTTCGTAAAGAGTTAACAAAACGTTGACTATTAACCCGTAAACAAAAAAGAAAATGAGGCACAACATATTGCGAGGGCTATGATAGCAAATGATATTTAAATTGCTAGTACGTGCTATATGTAACATACTAGAAAGTTAAGCGGTAGTTTTAATTGGATCCTATTTGTCACATTAGGCGCAAACGCCTCTGCAAAAGAGGCGTATATCGCTGATATAAACAAGAATGAAAAGCTTTCTCTGACAGTGGCGGATATTCAAACAAATCCTTCCCTGCGTAATATCGCTAAAATTAATTTAAATTCTCTTTGGGGTCGCATGGCTTTAAATACGGGAAAGATTCGCAGCATCTTTATCAACAATTATTACGAATTGATACGATACGCGAGCGATTACACTCTGGAATTAGTCGACTTACGGCCAGTTACAGAGTCGATCGCTCTCTTATCGTACAAAGCCAAAAGCGATTACATTCTAGACTACAAACTGGGGTCGGCCATTGTGGGGAGCTTTGTTTCTTGCTACGGGCGACTCGAATTGAACAAGATGTTGCTTCAATTAGACCGCGCAGCTTTGTATTGTGACACCGACTCGATAATCTACCGCCATCTACCGGGAAAGTTTGACATTCCAACTGGCAATCATATTGGTTGCTGGGCGGACGAACTCGGCGGTGATTATATAACTTCCTTTTGTAGTACCGGTGCCAAAAGTTACTCGTTTCGCACTAGCAAAGGAAAAGAAGTCAAGAAAATTAAAGGGTTGACGTTAAATCGAGAAAATCTTGAAAAACTTGACTTTGAAACCTTTGAAAGTGTAGCGATGAACCCGGAAAAGGAAGTTACAGTCAATGTTCCTTTTAATTTTAAACGGGATAAATACAAGCTGCAGCTAGAGGCCGTTAAAATCACCAAAAGATTTCGCCAAACCTCGAATAAGAGATTGTTGAACGCCGATTTGACAACCAGTCGACCCTACGGTTTCAAAGAGGCAACACCCGCTTCAACATCTCTTTCGCATGAATTACGAGGCTAGGCGAAGACGTACTTTTGAGGGCTTGTGGGAATCTTGCGTTCCTATCGAAGCCCTGGTCAAAGACGGTTTCTATCTTGCAGATGTAGAAACACAGACGACGCGCTGCGCCTTTTGCGGCATCGCCTTGTACCAGTGGCGTTGCACGGACCATCCATCGAGGGAACATCGGAAGCACAGTCCATCGTGTCCGATGGTTTCCAAGAAACCGTGCAACAACAAACCACTGCGTCAGGGGGTTCCGGACTTCCCGACCAGCGAGGGCGAGGATGTTTGCGAGCCTCTAATCCAAACATGCCCAGCCACCAACAACGAGCGGTCGGGAAACGAAAAAGTGCGCGTGCGCATAAATCCGTCGTGTTTTCTACTGTAGTGCGTGTGTACAGCCTACCCTCCGAGTCTCGCGTGAACTTTGACCTCATCAACGACCAACGCTTTCGCCAAAGGATAACGGAATTTGAAAAAAATTTTTTAAAAACAATTAATTAATAGGGATTTTTTTTGGGTAAAAGGGTTTTTTGTTTATATTGTTTTTTAATGCTGTTTAAATATGTAAGGTTTTTTTTTGGGGTTTATAGTGTTTTATTTTTTTGATTATTAATGTTTTTTAAATATTTATGTTTTTTAATATAAATAACCTGTCAACAATAATAAAATGCTTATTATTTAAAATGAATCCAACCGAGTCAGTCTCGCATTCTTTAAAGTTCCAAACACCCGCCCAGTTTCTAATCGTGGGGCCAACGCAAGCGGGGAAGAGTTTTCTTTTAAGTAACTTATTGCAAAATCATCAGCTTATGTTTGACCCACCGCATAAAAAGGTTATTTATTGCTACGCCGCCTGGCAGCCAAACTACGAAAAATTGAAACAATTGATTCCGGGAATTCAATTTATTCAAGGCTTGCCAACGGCGGATCCGGACTTTTGGGAAATGAATCGCGACTCCTACTTGATACTAGACGACTTAGCTAGCCAATTATTTAAACAAGCTCATATTGCCGATTTAGTGTGCGTGACGTCGCATCATTTAGGGTATACGGTTATTATTATTACTCAACAACTGTTTCCCAAGGGTAGCCAATCGCGGATAATTTCTCAAAACTCTTCCTATTTTATAATAATGAAAAATCCTCGAGATGTCGCCTCTATTAGATATTTAGCGCAACAAATAAGTCCAGATAACCCGAAGCGTATTACGGACGCGTACAGACTAGCCACTAAAGAACCCTATAGCTATTTGTTAATTGATTTAAAACAAGAAACTCCGGAAAATTTACGATTAAGGTCGCGTGTTTTACCTCACGAATCACCTATGTCGATTAAATTTAATTGTCATTTGAATAATGGCCCCACGCGTTAAACGTCGATCAGCAAAACGCTCCCGACTCGTCGTAGCGCGTCCCTCAGCAAAGTTTGCCAAATTTGTCCCTTATTTACAGAGCTTGCGTCAAACTAGCTGTAAACAACGGCGAACCCTCTTAAACAATAGTAGCGCGCCTCAATTAAAGAGCATTCAGACAATTTGTAAGAATTTAAAGGGCGGGGGTATTTTTTTGAGTAAAGACCGTAAGAAAAAGCTAGCAAAGTACAAGAAAATTATTAGACAACTCGGATCAAGTACCTTGTCGCAGAAAAGCAAAAAAAAGCTGTTGTTGCAGCAATCAGGTGGTTTTCTTACGACGTTGCTTGCCGCAATTTTGCCTTCAATTGTCCAAGCCATAGCTGCTAAACTATGAAACAAATGGTTCTTGTGCCCGCTAGCGCAGTAACTTCAACAGCTGCCCAAGAACACTCGGCTTGGACCGAGAGATTGAGGATATTTTAAAATCGCCATTGAATGCCTACGATAAATTATATAAATATTTAGACGCTTTTAAGAAATATTTAAGTATCGAGAAACAAATTCCTTTACCTAAATTTGAGGTCGTAACACAAACAATGTCCAATGTCCCCACGCCGCCATTACCGGTCACCCCTAAAATGCCCCCGCGAAAAAAACAATTGTCATGGCCGAGCTATGCCACGTCATCACCGACAACAAGCGCGTCGGGCAGTTCTTTTACTACGCCTAAACGAACCGAGCCTCGGCAAAAGGTTTTAAAAAGCGAAACGGCTGCGGGGACACCAACACGAGAAGATTTTTACCAGCAATATGGGCCGACCTATGTTGGAGATATGGTGAAACGGCAAGCCGAAGTTCTTGCAAATCATTTGCAAAACACATTTTTTACGCCAAAAAGAGAGCTAGAAGAAGGAGCTGTCGGTTATGCAAATCGTGACGACGATTTTCAAGAAGAAATTGTCGATGAACAAGAGAATTTAGCGGAGGAAAACGGGGACAATTTAACGGACTTGGAAAACCTGTTTGAGACGGCCTCCGCTAAACAGAAGAACAAGAAAAAAAAGAAAAAACCTCGGAAAAAGAAAGACGAGCTTCAAAATCTCGGTCCAGTAGTTCCATCTAACGAACGAAGACCTCGACATCATAAATGGCGCGATATTGATTAATAAAATGTAATATTAAGACAAATAAAAAATTGTTTTATTGCGAACAATATCTGTGTACATGTTTTTTTAAATGTAAAGATAAATATAATAAGGCGACATAGTCGTTAAGTTTAAGATTCTGGTCATAGATGGCGTCTAATATCGTCTTTCTAGCCACGCCCTGACAGCGGAGTGCTAGGTACAGACTACAATGCAAACCGCACAGTTGAAAAAATGGATGTTGAATTTGTTGTTTATTGTAAACAACTCGTTTCCCGTATCGTTTTAAATTAACTTTATAGTATCGCGGCGACTTTCCGTAAGTGCAAAACATTTCTACCGTGTCATTGTTAGAAAAGCACGCTATCCAATGTTCTCCAGCCTCTCCAGCTGCTTCGTTATTGAATATAAAGCAAAATTTGGGCCTTTTAGGATGTGCTGGGAGTCTGTTTACTGGGAAGCACCCTAAATAGTAGGGTCGCGTTCTTTTGTCGCAAGTTAAAAGAGCGTTTATTTGCGAAGTGTTCATAATTTATTCTTGACAAGGCCTGTCTCAGGTAACGAGACTTTTTGTAGTTCAGCGCCGTAGAAAACACCCAAATTTGCTCCCCCTTTAAATCCGCTACGCGATAGACGGGTGGTGACCTGGGTATGACGTCAACAACGCGAAATATTTCGTCAGTAAACGTGCCTCCCGAGCTGGTTTTTCTAAATACTCTACTAGCTATAGAGAGACGCACGTGATCGCCAACTTTAAGCCTCGGTGCGTATCGATTAATTCCGTTTGATTTCCCGTACAGTTTATTCCAAATGATTGATTCGTTATCTATATTAACATGAGCCGGTGCAATTCCAGTAGTTGAATGAACCCGTTCATTATAGGCTTGAGTAATTAAAGGTAAATATTTAACGTAATTTTTATTCCCCGTGGCTGTAATAACCCGGGCAATTTGTTCCTTAATTGTTCTAATAAAGCGTTCCGCTAGACTGGCCTTATGCTGACTCCGGGCAAAATGTATTTGCACATTGTTTCGTTTCAAGAAGGAAGCAAAGTTGCGCGAACTAAATTCACCCCCGTAGTCGGTGTATATTTTTAAAGGGATCCTCTCTCGAAATATTTTTTTAAAAGCTTCGATAACCTCGCCAGATGTTTTGTTTCTAAGAGGTACTGTCCATCCGTAGCGGCTTAAGACGTCAATGACGCACAAAACATAGCGAACATTTTTATTAAAACGTTTTAATTTTGGTAGATCCAACAAATCAGCTTGAAAAACGTCATCGATAGTCGAGGCGTACACCTGGTTGGTTTTGAATCGGAAACGTCGAAATCGATGTTTGTGTAGGCGGGTTGTTTCTCGAGAAAGGCGACTAATTGGGCTTTTGGCACGTCCGGTAAGCCTTTTGTAACCTGGCTAGCGACCCATAAGCGGCCGGATTAGCCACGTCGTAATAAATTTTTCTAATTTTAGCGTCCATGTCTTAACAAGTATAAATAACGACTAAATAGTTTCCCAATAAACAACTTTATTTAATACACGCAAAGGTATTTTATAAAAACAATATCAGTTAAACAAATACGCTATATCAGTACATTTATCTTAATAGCCATAAATCAAGGCATTCTTTAAATCGGCAAAACTGTTGACAAAATAAGCGTAAATATCCTCTTGATCCTCGATCCATCCATGGTCGGTCTCAAATTGATGCAAAATTTTCTCACGATCCAGTTGAGGCAGCGCTTCGTGCAAATTACGTTCGACTCGATCGCTGAAATTTGTGTCAAATTCCGAGCAGCTTTGAGAGTGGCATATTTGTTTTCGACACTCGACGTTGGCGCAAGTGGAAGTGACGTCAAACAAAGTGGTAGTGAGCTCGTTTAAAATTAATTCGCGCATGCGACAGACAGCTATCCCTTTAGCCTTGAGATCCTCGTCAATCAACGGTTTAAATCGATCAATGTCTGCCATCCTGTTTTGTTCAGGCTGAATCCTTCGCTGGTGCTAAAGTTGAGGAAATAACGACTGCCGCTGCCTCGTTCATAGTATCGAAGATCGATTAGACGTTCATCTTTCGAGTTGACGAAGCATTCCAGCTTGATGCGCTCTTTGACGGGCAACCAAATATGATAGCGAGGTATTTTTCCGTCAAAAAAGGACGTGAGTTCATTTTGAAACCGAAACAAAGCGTACCAGGCGTTAGGTTTTAATATAGTTTTTGTACGCGTATCCGATCTTTGAATTAATATTTTAGGTTCAATCGATTCAATGACGCAAATGTCGAGCTTTGGCGTGACGGTGTGTACTTGGTGCATCTTGGCTCGCGACTGATATTGTATTTATAAAGTTTTAGTCTTTTATACGTTGGGGTGATTATAAATAATTTCTGTTTTTAGATATTATTAATTGGTTGTTTGGAAATTCGGCCATGACAATGCACGTGACGTTTTCGGTTAGCGGAGAGCTAAATCTTAACGATAATCGCAAGTTACCAGTCTGGGGCATGGAATTTAGACCTAACGAAGCGAGATGTTCTCTACTCAAATCAAAAACAACGACAAAAAAGCCTTTTTTATATAAATCGTAAGAAATTATATTTCCTCGGTCAAGACCTAATATCTCGAGACCCTCGAATAAAGAATTGTAACATCTAACGTATTGGTCGTCGTCAAAATTAGGCGTAAAGGGATATCGGGATAATTTTGCGAATTTAAAGAGAATTGCATGAAATCGAGTTTGAAGTGTTGGAGATCCAGGGGGTTAGAAGTTGCTTCCCCTACAAATTTTTATTAGTAACGAAAGCCACGACAGTTCGCGAGGGTAATTGCCCCGTAAACAAGCTGTCCCTAATAAAATCTTGCGTTCCGGTGGTTATTAAGAAATTTTTCATAACAATAGAGTTTACTTCGTAGCGAGCGTTTATTCCCGAATTTAACATCTGGGCGTGAGCTAGTTGCAGTTCGGGATTAACCTCAATTTCGCGCGTAAACAAAGTGCATTCCGTTAAATCAATCTTATACTTTTTGCCCGTTTCATTGTGAATAATAGCAAATCCGTGGAGCTTCGATGAAGTCTAATTCGCACCTCGATATTATCTAGTAAGAATTTGGGCGTTTTGAACATATCCAAAATAATTCGCCAATTACATCGCACGTCTTTGATTGTGCCACGCGTTTAGCGCGACGACCAATACCATTATCTTCCTTGTTAATATTGGCGTCCGCTAAAGCCGTCGCCGGATCGATAATGGTATCCAAATAATATAACATAGAAGTTAACCAGGAATTGGCCGCCGTTTGTCCATAATTTAAAAGTATTTTAAAATAGGCCATATATGGGTACATATTATTAGGTTGCTGGACAGCGACGCCATTAAGAAATAATTCTACTTGACAAAATAGCGAGGCAATTATTAAATTTGTTACCGAGACTTTCTTTTCCGCATCTGGAACGGCCGTGCCGTCCTCGTGTAAAACGCGAAATTTTAATCTCAAAAGAGTTTTAGTCAAATCATGATAATTGTTAGAGGGAGGAATGATAAATTCTATATATTTAGCATTAGTTAGGGGAGCAATTGGATAATGAGCAGTCGTTTTAGTCCCAACAATATTATTATTCACCACTGGCTTTTCAAATACTTCAAAGTCGGAAAGAACACTTTCGTAGGTCGACATGTTTAGTCTAGAAAATCGCGTTTAGTGCGTCGCTTAACACGTTTGCTCCGGCTTGTTTTAGCAGTCCTCTTTCGTTTTCGGCCCGTCCCGCTTTGAGTGTTGACGAACCGGTCCACGCCTTTATGTAGTAGGGAATTTATAGATTGTTTGACATTTCGTTTAATCGATTCTCGAGGTGATATTCCGGGGTTTTGGCATCGCTAATTACTCTACTCGTTAACCCAACAGCTTCGGACGCTAAAGTACTAATGGCCGGCCTAATAAAGGGTGTAATTTTGCGCAATAAAGAATTAAAGATGCCGCCAACACTAAAACGACCCCCCGATTGGAAAACGTTTGCGTGTAAAGCCGGAAGGGACGATCCTCTTTGGAAATACAGAGTGTATCTATTAGGCACCATTGCTCCTGTTCTATTGACGTCGACGCCTAAAAAACAGTTTAATATATACTTTGCCCAAATTAAACGGGATATTTTCCCCGTAATCGGATTTCAATTCAATTTCAATTTCTTGTATATCGCTAGTTGAAATTGGATAAAAGTCGATATTATTAAATATTTCCTGGTTCTCTTCGTCTAGCAGCGAAAAAGCCGGCATTTTTATGAAACGTAGCAGAGGGGCTTGACCACCACCCACTACTTGTTGACGGATAATATTGGTATAAACAAACATGGCATCGACGCCTCTCATGATATCAGCGGGGTACTCCGAAGTCTCGTTATTAGATACCGATCTAATTGATTGGCACTAAAGCCTAACAGCCTCCCGAGCCCTCTTCCGGGTGTTGTTTTGGGAAACAAAATTGAGACCGTATCGTTTAATTTTGAAACCGTCACGGTTCCGTCTACATTCTGCGTAAATTTTAGACTTTTCCTATGCGCCGGGGACATGGCTTCGCTCATAGCACTTAAAACATCGCTAATATGATAATAAACCCCGGGAGGAATCTCGCACGCGTAATTGTCAACTCGTTTGCCTTGAGGGTTATCCTGTTGATATCCGGGTAGGGACGGCTGGTCAGCCATATTTGGATCTTCTGGAAATCTATCAACATCGTATTCGCTAGTCCAAAAATTATTAGCCTCTGTCAGTGTCATTGATCTCAATCGGGGGTTCACCAACGCTACACCCGAGTGGCTATGTTGCAAAACTTCTCCCTCTTCGGGAATGTTAAATAACTTGGCCATCGGTCCAGCTACCGATACGCGAACACCTCGCTCTATTTCGAGACGCGTGTAGTATCTATTTTCTGGCGCCGTTTTGAGAATAAAGATTTTAAAATGACGGCGAGTCATAAATTGCTGAACTTCCAATAATTTGTTAATCACTTTCAAATGTAGCGAAAAGGGGATTACCGCACCGGTCGGGGTAAGATCACAGGTATATTCACGCGCCGGTATTTTGATTTTCGTTGTCTCCGTCTTTGTAAAAAGATACATTAATGAAAAGTGGACGCGATATGACACGCCTGTACTGTTAGTAGTTTTAAAATGCGTAAAATTACGCTCTAGAGGCCTCTTGGATAGAAACGTCCCCCCAACGTATTCATTTTCTAAATTTAATATATCCTGCAAATCCGGCGAAAATTTCATTTCAATTTTTGCCGGACAATGGACTCTAAAATAATGCTCCGCTCCTTGTTTAATAACGCTAAATTCAGCATTGTGCAATCTTAAAGGATCGTGGTTGTTCGAGCTTATTTTGAGCTCTTCGGCGATTTCATAATAAATTTTAAAATCATCCTCCAAAGATTT
>JAEQBA010001343.1:27633-47345 GCA_019434445.1 Phalangium opilio
TTTGGAATAGTTATTTTGGGTGGAGGGGTTATTTTGGATGGCTGTGGTTGTACAAAATACTACGGGTTCAGTCGTAGCATAGGTATTGGAAGAAAAGGCGTAGTTCGCGGTAAAATAGGTATAGATGGCGGTACAGGTCTATATTCTGGCTGAGGCTTTTTTTTTATCGGCGGAACCTCGTGGCTTGTTTTACGTTTAATAATGGCGCTTTGGGGAATGTATTGTAATCAAATTTTTTTTTTTAAGACTATCTCCAACATTATCAATTTCGATTTCCACGTAATTATTAGTGTAATTTAAACTTATATTTTAGCATGCTTTGATACAGGATATTGGATATATAAGGAACATCTTCGTAATTATTCTCTTTAAATTCAAATAGCGTGGTCAAGGGGGAATCAGCTGGTATTTGAACCGTATGTTTTCCTCTCCTAAAACTTGCAGGTAAACAGGAAAGTTTGTATCTAACTGTTTTCCCCAGCTCCGTCTTTATATTTATTCACTAATTTAAAAGATAATTTGCCTTTTAAATACGGATGACTGTTTACATCATCATTTAACAACTCGACAAAATTTTGGGGCAGTTCGTACTCTTTGGTCTTGGTATAACGATTGACAGGTATCTCTATTTTTTGATATTCAACAGGCTCTCTAACAGCGGCATAGTTGTCACGGTTTGGGTCACTTACAACCTGAATTTCAACTTGTTAAACTCTTCGCTTATATTCACCCAATGATTTGGAAATATGATTTCTGCCAACCCGACTTAAACAAACCTTATTTTATACAAAAAAAAGATCGTCCATAGCTCGGTAGACTGGCCGGGATTTGAACTCGCCACCTTTTTGGGTATTACATTAGTAGACCCCTGCCTTTACCCACTGAGCAATGGACGATCTTAAAATACATGCCGTTTATCTTCATCAAAAAACTTTAAAAATTCTTAAACTTTTAAAGTCGTTACCCTTGAAAAATCTACGTAGCTAGGTAATTGACCTTACCCGATCCAATAAAAAAGACAACGCCCTGACTAGTTCGAGCCGGTTTCAACCTGTTTTCAAGCGGTTATTATATAAGACACGCGGCTTTAATAGTACGTTTCAGGGTGTGGTCCATAGGGTGTGGTCGGTAAAAAATAAATTTTTTTATCTAGAGAACTTGTTTAATATTAAATCTGCTCTCGGTCATTTAGTATATAAGCTCCGTGTTACGCGACGAAAGTTATCAGTTGCTCAGCTATGCTCTTAAAAGTCCAACTAAAGATGTCTTGCTTTAACTCGCGCCGGTTTTGTTGGGTGAGTAAGGACCGAACTCAATTTTCCAACCGAAATAGACCAAGGGAAAGAGACCAAGTTCGATTATTCCAAGTGTCTCTTCTCAGGACTAGCCTGAAAAGAGACCAAGTTCGATTCATGTACTCGATTTATGTAGCTTTTCGGTACAATCCCGACTTTGCCACATTTGGCTGCCCGAAAAGCTGCGTAAATTTGTGTGAAGTCGCATTTTTTGGCGTCCCACCACTCAACGTCGGCCATAGTTCGTGACCAAATGCAAGAAATTTACGTGAAAAATCCAGAGAATTTGGTCACGGATGATGTTGAGGAGGTTCATGAATCGCCCTTCATTGCAGTGTCATTTGTGTCCACACAACGGACTATCGCAATGAAGGAAAATCGAGTTTAAGTTAAGTCCGGCTACTTCTTCCGCGGCAAGACTTAATTTTACGTGTTTTCCATTGGTCTCTTGAAAGTTGCGTAAAATTTGTGTGAAGTCGCCTCAGCCATCAGAATGCACGAGCAAAGCTTTTGGTTGTGGTTCGATATCATTCACAAGGTCGGACTGACGCTGCAATGAAAGAGAAGTTCTGGCGCAAACAACCCGACCAGAACAAGAAGACCAGGCTCCCCACACTGGCTCGGATGTAACTTCCTTCGGGAGGTAAAGGGTCAACGAAGAATTTTATAGGACATGGCCCGTACAACCCGACAAGCCCTACCACCGCATAAGGTTCTGCGTACCCTGCACCAGCTGGAGAACGTTCTCTTCAGTGAGGCCTTGACTTCGATGTCCTTCTCAAACTTAACAGCTGTTCGCTCGATCAACGTGGATACGATTCGGAGCCGAAATGCCCAAGATCTTCATGAATCAATGGAGGCATGTACCACCAGAGTGC
Source organism: Phalangium opilio (assembly GCA_019434445.1). Lineage (NCBI taxonomy): Eukaryota > Metazoa > Arthropoda > Arachnida > Opiliones > Phalangiidae > Phalangium > Phalangium opilio. The sequence goes on from JAEQBA010001343.1 coordinate 29,807, forward strand.
CTGAAAAAAGCTGGTGGCCAACGCCCCGCTAGAGTGAATGTCGCGTTGATGTCGTGAAATTGTTAATAAAACGCGGCGCTAATTACGATTTAAAGAGCGGCTTTCAGTTAAGATTTCGACTAAAATATCAAGTTTTGAAAATCAAAATGTCACTTTGAACAAGATGCTTTTTACACTAGAGATAAGAACAATTACCTTCAAAATTACGATTTAAAGAGTGGTTTTCATTAGCGGTAAAAGTGGCGGTAAATATTTCTGGTTTTAATTTAATCTTTGTTTATATTTATATTCTTGTTATTCTCTATTTATATTCTTGTTATTCTCTATTTTATTTTATATATTATTTGGTATTTGTTATTAAAAAATCTTTATTTATATATTTGTCTTTGTTTCTCAGACATACTTTAAAGGTTATTTTTTATGGCGGGAAATTGAAACGAGAATCTTACAAAATAACTAGACTGGTTTATTAAAAGAACTACAGCCTCCGAGGGTTAAGCCGAGCTTGTTTTGGGGGAAAAATGGGTAAAACCCCTCTAAAGAGTCATAGCATGCTGGAAGGTAGGGTTGATCAGGTAGGAATTTAGCTTAATCTTTGTTTGGAAGTTTGGTGGATGATGTTCTGGCCGCCATCTTGGGGTGGCGGCCATCTTGGATCTCTGCTAATCTATGTAGTTCCTACTACTGTGTTTAAAAGACCCCACTTGTCTGTTGAAATGACTGTGAAGGTCCCCACTTGTAAATTTATCGAGTGTGAAAAATGAAATTGAAATACCTGATGGAACCATATAGGCTTCGACACTAGTAATAAATCTAATAATTTATACACAAATGTCCCCAGATATAAGGTTGGAAGACTGTTTAGGTCCCCACTTGTAAACCTGAAATCAGCTCAAAACTTACGTGTTAAGCCTTTAAAAAGTCCGATTACCTAAATTTCATTATAATAATCAATATTTAAACTATAAAATTAAAATATACATGAAATTAGAAAATGTGTGTTAAAAAGACCCCACTTGTCTGTTGAAATGACAGTGAAGGCCCCACTTGTAAGTTTTTTGAGTGTTAAAAAATACTAAAGAAAATTTTCCATTTATTCTATTAGTTGACTCTCACAACTTTCCTGAAGCACCGAAATATCAAGGTAATTACGTGAGAAATGTATGTCAGTTTTTACCCTAAATCAGAAAATGATGAATCGTTGGTTACGTTAATTTCAAAAATATATTGATGATTTCCAAACCGAGAATTCTTGAGATTTCGCTCAAACTCTGAGTATAGTTGCTAAACAAAGATTTTACTCGGGGGAAAGAGATACCGCTCAAACTCTGAGTATAGTTGCTAAACATAGATTTTACTCCGGGGAAAGAGATACAAGAAATCCGAGCTGTGATAATTAATTAGTTAGCTATTTAAAAATCTAATTAATTGCCATTTTTCACTAATTCAAAATGGTAATTGAATTTTAATTAATTTACAGCTAATTGAGAAATAATAATAATAAATAAGTGAGCATCGGAAAGGCATTTATCTATTTAAAATTAATTATATTTAGTTTTGGCTTATTAGCCAATTGGATTTTCAATTAATCTCTTTCGCCGATTTGTAGTAAAAAATCGAGTTTCTTCTAAACGGGAGAGAATGCGTCCCACTACCAGTAGTGAGGGGGAACAAAATTGTTAACTCACCCACTGTTTCCTCTCTCTCCGTTTCACAGTGGAAACTATGACTCTTTCGTAAATCGTAACTCCCGTATTTCGATCATGATTTTTCCCTCTTGAATTAATAGCAGTGCGCATGGATTTAAAACTCCGGAGCCCGTTTTAGGAACAGTGGCAAGAAAATGATGAAATGAAACTAAATTTAGCATGATGGAAGTTTCGAGGCTTGTCTCATTTCTCGAGAATAATACATGTTAGGCTTTCATACCCCTTTATCGAAAACAATAAATGCATAACCAAAGGCGGAGTAGGAAGTCCATGGGCACTTTCATGGTGTTATTTTTTACTTACGGTTAATTTTTTGACCTTAATTATACAGGTAATTAATTAGACATTTGTAATTGAAATTAATTAGTTTAAAAATAAATGACTTATTTCTTATTGAATTGAATTAGTTTATATGTCAAATTACGAATTGGCTAATTAATTAGTTTAAAACATTTTTCTAACTGCTAATTGTAATTATTTAGTTGCCAGCTTAATAGCATAGCTAGGCAAGAAATTAACATATTAGAAGTATTCGGATTTTTTGTGATTTTGAAAGATGCAAACATTTTTTACAAGAGCGATTGCGCTCAAATTTTCCTACTATTGAAGCGTTTTGTTATTACAGCCCAATAAAAGAAACCTTTATTAATTCTGTGATGCTAGAACAGATCAAATTAAGACTACAGATTTTAAAGAAGCTAAATACGAATGATATTGCCAAGAAATTCGAGAAGAATTGGTTCGGCATTGTATTTTAATAACGTTGTGTTACTTATTTATAACAAATTTCTTTATAACGGTGTTTTCATTCCTAAATTTACCGATATTTCAAAATAAAAAATGGCTTGAAAAGAAAATAATTTTAACCACTTCATATTTTGCTTTAAAATTGACTAAGTTCCTTTAATTAACCTCCCTTGTAATTTGAACAATATTTAAATTACACTCTCTAATACGATTGAAACAATGTGTTTCTAACCTTTTTGTCTATTCATTTAGAACTGTACTTCTAGACCTTCCAGAGTTAAAATATAATAGAAAACAAAGGTAGGATCCTCAATTATTCATAATAGATAAATCGCGCCAGCATTTATTACAATCCTTTTAAATCCTACGACTCATACCGTTCGAAGCTCTCTGTTTGAACTTTCCATCTCTAGGCACTGAGTGGCGATTGAGTCTCGAGTAATTAATTATGGCTTTTAAAACTATTTAAACGATTGAATTTGCCTAATTTATTATGAATACGAATTATTACTTACTAGTATTTTCAATCATCCATGAGGTCATAAGGTATGTTCCATAAGTTTGTCACCGGTAACTGAGAGTTTGTCTTGAAGTGACGCTGGCAGAACGTCATAGATTCTGTAAAAGGCTTAACAAAGACTAAATAGGAAGATGGACTGAAAAACCGAGTGCACTCAATTCTCGCGTCGTTCGCGATAGCTCTAAGTAAGTCTCTAGCATAAGTTTCATACTTATGGAACATATCTTCTTAACTTATGATCCACCTTATTTCCTATCGCCAGAACATAGTCTTATCTCGGGATTCGTGGAGGAGAGGAACGGGAAGAAATTCATCTTTCGGCTGCTACTGTAGCATACGACAGACGAATTTCTTGATTTTCTTCCCATTAATCCTCTCTACGAATCCCGAGATAGCCCCAACTTCCGACGATAGGGAATAAGGTGGATTAGCTGGCATCCTTATGGTTTTCTCATTTGAGAATGATTCGCGATCCTAAAGTAATAAATTTAACCTTGATATCTCACAAATATCTGCGGTAATTCAAATTAAGCTTGGAACCAGTTTTCATTTAAACGACCCTTTATTTAATCAGGATTATGTTAAATTTGTGTAATTAGTCCAAAATGAACATATTGCAAGGGAATTCCAAAATACATGCGAACAGACTAGAAGCCTTCCAGAAGCTATATTAAACCCATAATTCTTCGAATTAGTTGCAACAATTAATTCTTCTTTTCAACAGAGAGACACTTTGCTTGTTGGCGACTCTAAAATCACATAACACAAGCCTGCAGTGTACCACGTGACCACGTCCACGTGTTTAATTATTCGTAAACCTTCGGTTGAGAAACCCAAAATGTACCAAAGAGAACAGAAGAGGAAATTTGCTTGTCCACTTTTAAAAATAAATTTAGCCCAAGTCCCAAAGGCCCCACGTCAAGTGATGCTATCTGTCTCTGTTATCCGAACTATTTTATCCCTTTCATGAATTATCATTATATATAAATCCGCATACAATTCATCACGTAGGTTTTCTCGTCAGAAGTAAATGAACTTAAAGCTACGACTCTATGTTAAATTTTATTTTCAACAAGCCGTTAATATAATTTTAAACATATTTAGCCATACCAAACACAATAAGAAACTCTCCCAGATAATAATAATTACATTTCAACCATAGGATTTCTGGAAATTAGAGCCGAAATTCAAAAATAAAGTTTTCGCGCCACGGTAATCTACTTCTGTCTCCTTTTTACCAGTCTTTGAACACCCCTCCTACCCCAAACCCGATTTCCATGTTTCCCTCATGTACATTTAAAGAACCTACAGTAGTTGGCAGAACAAAAATGAAGGTGCATAATTCTCCCCTACATTCTCTGCACTGACATAATGAATGGCAACCAGACAAGACTCTCTCCTCTCGTTTTGTTGGGAAATCATAAACGCGTGAGAAAAATTGTTTTCCCGCTATAGGATAGGCGACTCCGAGGGGGTCGGTCATTCACGAAATCCAACTTAAGAAATAAGAAATCAATTACAAAATCAGAAATGCGGAAAGAAATCAAACTTATTTCTCTGATTTCGAAATTTTACAAAAATCCGAAATCAGTAACGAAATAACGAAATCAGAAAATCAGTAAAGAAATAACGAAATCAGAAAATCAGTAAAGAAATAACGAAATCAGAAAATCAATAAAGAAATAACTAAATAAAAAAATCATTAAAGAAATCACAAAATCAGTAAAGAAATCGCGAAATAAATTAAAAAATTCACAAAATCCAAGAAAAAATCTCAGAATCCAACGAAATCAACAGAAAAATCTCAAAATACGAGGAAATCACGGATATAATCCGACGAAATCGGTGGGAATTTATCGAATCTTTAAATGAATCAAATGCCGACGAAATCAAACGATACACGAAGAAATAAAATTGGATTTCGAAATCCGGTACATTTTATCCACAACGTCCGACCCCTCGCTCTTCTCCTTATCTCCGACGGCAGCTGATACGATATATACACTGTTCCAGCTTCGGTGGTCAGTACGAGCAATGCTAGGTCTCTATGGGTGGTAGGTTTTTGCGTACTGCCAACAGAAGAAAGCAATACTGATATTTAGGATTTTAAAACGCGATATTCTGTATAATGAAAGAAAATATTTGTTCGTCGTTACATAGAGACCTAGTTTTGCTTGTGCTGAAAGCCACTGCTGATAACCAATACTGGAACAAAGTATATATCGAATAATCATAATAAGTTGCCATATAAGCCTATTCTTTATGCTCTTTAAGATTTTATGGGGTTAAGGTGGGGTGTTCGATTCTTATTAGAGGGGTTAAAGTATAAGGCAAAGACCTATCTCTTTTTTCACTAATGATTCATCCTCGCAAACGCTAGACTAGATGTTAGAATGCAGTCTGTTGTGGGGAGTTAAGGCCTTTTTAGCGGAAACGAGGGCTTATATAATTTCTGAATCAAAAGTGACCGCGTTTGTTGGTATGTGTCAAGTGAGAGTCAAAATAGATTCTAATCCAAATTTTAATATTCAACATAATATTCAATCTTGTTTATAAAATTTCACACACTTTTATGGGGGTCAAAATAAAGAAATTAAACAAAAAAATCAACTTATATCTAAGGGAGGTTTGTACTTTATAACCTCTATGGAATGTCTCCTTTAAGTTTCAAATTTAAATTTTAGGGGTGTTTCGGTTAAAATCGTGCAGTTATGCACTAAAATAATAATGTTCAAAAATAGAAAGTTAGAATTTTTTGAAATGAATCAATCCGTCAACCATAGTCCAAGTTCTTTATCCATAGTTTCAAGCCAGTTTATCAATAGTTTCAAGTTTTTTAATTTCTTACGCAAAGTAGCTCCTCTTCCAGATTCATCTTAGGGGTTCTGGATCTTTTTTCTTCTTCTCGATTTAAGGGTTTTAATTCAGGATCTTTTTTTTTCTTCTTTCGCGATTTAAGGGTTAATTATGTTTTTTTTTCTTTTCTCTCGCGATTTAATAATTCGCGCGCTCTCTTCTTCGAGGGGTTAAAATATTCAACTTGATGAAAAATATAGGTATCGAATGAATAAAAATGAAAGTATCGAATGAAAAATAAAGGGTTCGATTTAAAATAATCTCCGTACGACTTAGGATTTCTTTAGGGTGAGCCGACAGGGTCTCGTTTAGACAGTTCAGGTATCGACTGACGATGGGACAGGAGGGACTTCGTATATATATAAATTCTAGTTTCTCGCAAGGATTTCTGGGATAATGACGTTTGTTGATTGGCTTCGGTTTGGCAAATAGTGGACCATATTTATGACGTAGCCGGGCGGATTCATGTGTTCAGCGAATAGGCAAAACTTTTTGTTTTGGGACCAAATACGGATTAATCAGTTTAAGGGGTTAAAAAAAAATTCTAGAAGTTTCTCGGGCCAGGTACCAGGATAGTGACTCAAGGCCTTCTTGCTTGGTGGTCTAAATAAGCGTAGTATTTCTCTGGTATCTTGGAAAAAGTTTTCGTTGCTAGGTATTTCATTTTGCACTGTGAATAATGTGGTATAGGATAGATCTAGAAAGTTCGCTGTCAATTTTGATGGGCTATTTCCTCTTTCATTGTAGTTATTTTTGGAAACCGTGAACTTCTTTTCAGATTGTTTTAAAGGGATAGGTTTAAGTTTAAAGTGCTAATATCAGGTCTATTGTGGTATTTTAAGGTATTTCGTTGTTAATTTAAAGATAAATTGTAAATTTAATTCGATTTCTGTGTTAAGATGGTTATAGCCATCGAACGCTTTAAAAATTTACTGAACAGCCCGCGCCTCCTTCCTCGCCATTGAAATCTATAAATCCACAGGAAAAAAACATCTAGTCAATCAAACAACAAAATAAATCCTCTCTCAAAGACTTTAATAACTCATACTCTTATAAAAAAAAACTTTTTCTGTTAAAGTTAAACTATTGATTATCAGAAAGAAATTTAAGTAATCAGTCCTATTTCTAGCTTAACACTTAAGTTTTGAGCTAATTTCAGGTTTACAAGTGGGGACCTAAACAATCTTCCAACCTTATATCTGGGGACATTTGTGTATAAATTATTAGATTTTGAATTAGTGTCAAAGCCTATATGGTTCCATCAAGTGTTTCAATTTCAATTTTCACACTCGATAAATTTACAAGTGGGGAATTTCACTGTCATTTCAACAGACAAGTGGGGTCTTTTAAACACACATTTTCTAATTTCATGTATATTATAATTTTATAGTTAAAATATTGATTATCAGAATGAAATTTAAGTAATCAGTCCTATTTCTAGCTTAACACTTAAGTTTTGAGCAAATTTCAGGTTTACAAGTGGGGACCTAAACCGTCTTCCAACCTTATATCTGGGGACATTTGTGTATAAACTATTAGATTTTGAATTAGTGTCAAAGCCTATATGGTTCCATCAAGTATTTCAAGATAATTTTTCACACTTGATAAATTTACAAGTGGGGACCTTCACTGTCATTTCAACAGACAAGTGGGGTCTTTTAAACACACATTTTCAAATTTCATGTTTATTAAATTTTATAGTTAAAATATTGATTATCAGAATAAAATTTAAGTAATCAGTCCTATTTCTAGCTTAACACTTAAGTTTTGAGCTAATTTCAGGTTTACAAGTGGGGACCTAAACCGTCTTCCTACCTTATATCTGGGGACATTTGTGTATAAATTATTAGATTTTAAATAATTGTCAAAGCCTATATGGTTCCATCAAGTATTTCAATTTCATTTTTCACACTCGATAAATTTACAAGTGGGGACTTTCACTGTCATTTCAACAGACAAGTGGGGTCTTTTAAACACACATTTTCTAATTTCATGTATATTATAATTTTATAGTTAAAATATTGATTATCAGAATGAAATTTAAGTAATCAGTCCTATTTCTAGCTTAACACTTAAGTTTTGAGCTAATTTCAGGTTTACAAGTGGGGACCTAAACAGTCTTCCAACCTTATATCTGGGGACATTTGTGTATAAATTAAGAGATTTTGAATTAGTTTCAAAGCCTATATGATTCCATCAAGTATTTCATTTTTCACACCCGATACATTTACAAGTGGGGACCTTCACTGTCATTTCAACTGACAAGTGGGGTCTTTTAAACACACATTTTCAAATTTCATGTATATTATAATTTTATAGTTAAAATATTGATTATCAGAATGAAATTTATGTAATCAGTCCTATTTCTAGCTTAACTTTTAAGTTTTGAGCCAATTTCAGGTTTACAAGTGGGGACCTAAACCGTCTTCCTACCATATATCTGGGGACATTTGTGTATAAATTTTTAGATTTTGAATTAGTGTCAAAGCCTATATGGTTACATCAAGTATTTCAAGATAATTTTTCACACTCGATAAATTTACAAGTGGGGACCTTGGCTGTCATTTCAACAGACAAGTGGGGTCTTTTATACACACATTTTCTAAATACATGTATATTATACTTTTGTAATTAAAATGTAGATTATTATGATGAAATTTTAGAAATAGGATCTTTACGGTTCCTTCAAATATTTGAAGATATTTTTTTAAACTAGAAAATTTTACAAGTGGGGACCTTCGCTGTCATTTCAACGGACAAGTGGGGTCTTTAATATACATGTTTTCAAGATTCATTTTAATTCACTTTTTTTTAATTAAAATATTGATAATTATGATGAAATTTACATTATATGTAACGTTAGTCCCATTTTAAAATGTGGGGAACTTGGCCATCTCTTTAATGTACATCTGGGGACATACAGTTTTTTAAATCGAGTTAATGTTTTAAACGAAGTTAATTTAATGACGCCTAAAGAATTAGGAAAAGTAGTTTTCGTACGTCAAGTGTAATTAAATTATGAAAAAATCACCGTTCGGTCTGTGAGATACAAGATTTTATATTGTTATCGCTGAATAATGTATATTTTGTATTTCTAAAGTAGCGACATCTATCTGTGCTTATTGTAATGAAAACCCATTTTTGAGCCCCCACATGTACGCCGAAGAGACCATATGGTCCTCATTTCGTACAACTGGGTACCCGGGTGTGTGAAAACCTCTGGCGACATCTCTCGGATATGTGTTAATTTCCATGGTCCCCACTTGTAATGTGAAAAGACCAAGTACCTTACAAGTGGGGACTTTTTTAAAAAAATTAATTTGGGCTCTAATTAGTCTAATTATATCATTTATCTAATTACTTACATGTGAGGACTTTAAAATGTCCCCACATGTAAGTCGGGTCCCCACTATGTGGGTGAAAAGATTGTCAGAATCCCCACTTGTCAATCGTATACAGACGCACCCAGACATGCCTGTCGATTTTAGAACCTCTCCGTGACATACGTCACTCGGAGAGGTAAAAAGCCGTTAATTTGTTAACCCTTATTCATAATTAACGTTTAGATGTTGACTAACCGTGAATATAATGACAGGAATAGAAATAATAGTACTAAATAAATACTAATAATTTCCACTAATCATAAAAGGTCACAACTTTACGGCCCTGGGGAAGTATTGTATTACATTGAAATCAACTTGTAGGAGATTTTATTTCCTGGTCCATTTCCTGAAGAAGTATTCATATTGATATTTTCATTTTAAAAAATAAAATCATTTTTTTCCAAAAATATGGTCACTTTTATCCATGAATATGTAAATTTAATTTTTAAAATTTCCACATTAAATTCTAAAGTTTTTTTGGATTTTTAGTGAGAAAATATTTAACAGGTTTTTATGGAATCCTTTGATATCCAACCATATACTCTATCATTTTGGCATATATTGCTGTTACAATCATTTTATCAATTTCTGTATTCCGGTATACAGTGTTGCCTAAACATAGCGCAGAAAAATGTCCCATAAAATTTGTATCCATGGCATCCAAACTCGAAATCGAACCTCTAATTACTCTTGCAGATGCTTGGTGAAATTCGCGAAGTCCGTCCTGTGATATGTACAACAACTCACTTTTTTAAATTTCTATCTTTTATGTAAAAAAATATTTTCCTCGAATAATTTTTACTTTTATTAAATTTTTAAAATTTATTTAAAAAATGTTTTTCAGTTCAATTTTCCTTAATTTAATATTAAGAATTTTTGCAAAAAAAATTTTTCACAGGAACGGGAACATGAACTTTATATTCATCACTATTAGGAATCATACTATTTACATATACATTATTAGTTTTGTACAGTTTTTTTAAATTTGATATTAAAAAATTTTGTACGCTTTCGGTTTTTACATAAAAAGGAACTTCAGTTTTATCACTTTTATATTTTATTTAAGAAAATTATTTTTTTTTAGTTTTAATTTTTATTTAAAAAATGTTACTAGAAAATCCTATTAGTTTTTTATTTTTAGAGAATCATTAAAAATATTTTCAATCTTATGAAAAAATCTTTTTAGAAATATTTTTTTAAACTTATTAAATCATTTATAATATTTTTTTAAATGAAATCTTTTTCTTTATTTTAAGGTTTAAATTTGAGCAAATGATTCTTAATATTTACAAAGACATTGTTCGGTCAATGTTGTCCCCTGAAAGTCTTTTAAATATTATTATTTTTGCTTTCATATCTTGAAACACGAATTAAATTTTTTAAAATAGTTTTTCAACATATTCATAAAGATTTTCTTTAATTTTTTGGCTTGTGGTTCTCCATCATCGTCTTCCTCGTTTGGAATAGTTTCAAAACTACCCACATAATCCAAATCGCAAACTGGAAATTTACGTTATCCTTTTATAAAATTATATATTGAAGTGACGGCCAAGTTGTTAGACTTACTACCGGCTTCATTCATTGCTTCAAAAATATAACCGCCCTCCGTCAATATTTCTTCAGAGTTTTCTGCTAAAGAAGAAATTTTATTTATGAATGAAAAGTTATAGTATAATTTTAACTCCAACCTTCATTGGTGGACGCGTTGATGTTATCATGTACTTCTGACGTTGATTCTCCTAATTTGTCGATCAAAAAATGAAATATTATTAATAATAAATAAACGTAACACAATGATTTATCATGTATTACCTTGATAATTAGTTGTTTGCCAATTTTCGGAAGTCTCTTATTTTGTGGAGGAAATAATGAAATTTTTTGAATAATAAATTTAAAAAACTTTGAAGTTTTAGTACAATAGTAACACAATCGATTATCAGTTATTACCTTCATTAGTTTTTTTCAAATTTTCGTTAGACTCTTAATTTGTGGAGGAAATAATGAAAAATTAAAAATTTGAAGTTTTATTATTAGTAACACAATCATTTATCAGTTATTACCTTCATCATTAGTTGTTCTCAAATTTTCGCCTATCTCATCTGTCCTCAAGTCTCGAATATTCTTCTCTGAAAATTTTTAATTATTTGTAACTTTAAAGTTATAGTGTAGGTTTTACGCTACTATTTACTATATATCACCTTGAACGTTAGTTGTGTTTAAAATGTCTTCATTTTCTCTCCTTGATTCCCCTAATTGGACCACCAAAAATTTAAATATTAATAACTTATTAATTAATAATTTTAAAGCTGTAGTATAATCGTAAAGCATTCATTATATATAACCTCGACCACTCGTTGGTGTTAAATTTTCGTTTGTCTGTGACATTGATTTTCCTACATTGTCCATTGAAAAAATAATTTCTTTATTAACTTTTAAGTAATCCTAACTAAACCATTTTTTTAAAGTATTTTTTACCTTGAACGTTCGTGGCGTGTCCATCATTATTATCGACCAATGTGTCTACAATAGCATTAAAAATATTATCGAATTTATAGTTGTAGTACAATTGTAACGTAACCAGTTTTATAGATTACCGTCAGCGTTTTCAACTTCCTTTGTACTTGACTCAAGATATACCTTGGCTGTAAAATAAGTGATTGTTAACAAAATTTTTAAAGTTTACGTTTAAAAGTTTGAAAATGAAGAGCCTGTATACAATTATCTTAAAGTGATTCGGATAGTCATAGATTAAAAAATAGGTTTTTAAATGGTGTTCATGTCTTACCGTACATTAATTCTTTTATTCTTTTTAATGTGTCCGCAAAAGTGTTTCCTTTAAATTCTTCTTGAAGTTGTGATAATATTGGTAATGATTCAAATAAATCCGACACTCTGTCACTAAAATTCTGTGGGAATTTTTCCCTTAACGTCTCCGCTACGAAGTCATTGTCTTTTTTTGTTTAATGACTGATTTCAAATTTTCAATTTCTTGTTTCATTTTTATGAGGCCTAGCTCCACTTGCTCCATTTCTTCTTTCAGTGTTATTTTATGTTTTTCCATTTTCTACAGGGTAATAATAACCAGGAACGATTAATAACAAACATTGATAATGTTGTATTTTTATCCGACATTTAGTTATTTATTTGCAGGCCCATTTTTAGAAATATTAAGAATTACTTGGAATTTTTTTTCTTTAACATGTAATTTTTTTTCTTCTAAATCCAACAAGCCTTCACGAAGGTTGTGTTCCGTTGCTTCATTCGTTTGTTTTTGTGCCACTTCTTCGACTGGCGTATCTGAAGCGTAAAAATAATTAAAACCAACTTGCCGATAGTAAATGCCTGTGTTATTGTTAAAAAAACTAAATAGGTCATGTGCGCTTATATATAGTTTTCATACATAGAGGCCAGGTTATTTGTAGCTTAGTAAACGCCAAGTAGTAGCCCGGCCTCCTCGCGTAAATTGTACGAATCCTTTAAGTCTGAGATTTGTTGTTCCAGGCTTTATTTTACAAAAACTTTGTTGTATACGTAATTTTTCGTAAGTTAACATCATGAATTAATTGATCAACCCCCTCCGATCTCATTGACGTTTGCACGAAAATCGTTTTACATGACACAAAATTTATCTTACCTTCATTCAAACAGTCCAAAGAAGGATCATCTTCGTTTCCAGCGTATGGGTAGCTCTCCAATAGCTCTTGAGGCAGGCAAAATTTTTTTCCAAATTGGAAATAGTTCAATTATATTTTTGTAGGCTTCTACGATTTCTGGTTTTAGCTGTTCCACTAGCGATGTCGTATAGCCATACTTTGCGACTTCACATCCAAAATAAAAACGTTTAAATGAAACTAAGCGAATTAGTCTATGGAAATCAGCTTCGTCTAAAATATTTCAAAGTGGCACTTACACACTAGTTTTACTATTAGTGAAGTCACTAAATCAGCGAATGTGCTCTCTCCTTTCTTGTATAATCTTTTTCCCATACATTGAGCGAGACGTTTCGAAGATTTATTAATGCTCGAACAAAGCTTTGTTCGCCTAAATGTTTATTAAGAATAAATTTAATTTAACATAAGGTGTACTTGTATCGATAAATTTAGGTTTAAAGTTTATCGAATTTAAACGCAAATTTTTCTATTATATTTTTACATTCGCGTCACCGTTATGGATTTATTATTTTGAGATTTTTTGTTCAAATTATTCCTAAAATGATGCCAATGATATCAATTTTATACGTTTTCAACTGCGCGTTTTCAATATAAAATCTTTGAAGAACTGGACGATCAAAATAATGTCGCGCCAAATCCGTCGTAGATTAAATGTATACCGCGCTAACTTATTAAGTTCATTTTCAGCTTCATGTTAAATATAAGGCGTCATTAGAAAAACCTTAAAATTTCATCTCCAAAACGGTTTGACGTTTCGGCAAATTATTTTATTACGCAATTTAATTTCCCCCGTCATTTTGAGTAATTTAACAATTTTTTAAAATTACGTAAACCTACATATTATTAGCATTTGTAAAGTACGAGGTTCATTAAATATGATTTTCCCTTCTAACATAGGTAACTCCCAATCTCTCATAAAAAAATTTCCTCCGGCTCATCAGTTATCAATGTATGACTTAGATGCTATAAATGGTTTTTCTTTCTTACGTTTCTTTGGGGTAACTTTCGTACACAATTTTGTACCACGAATACATTTTTTTGGTTTTCTCCTTGCACATGTTGGGAATTTCCTCCTCCAATAAATACAGTCCATTAACCTTTTCAATGTTAATTTCTGGGTTTGAGCAAAACAATATTAATTGTTTAACGACGTCGTAAATTCTATAGTTCGATGATTTTGGTGCATCTTTTTCAGCGTTATACGTTTCTTCTACCTTTGCTGCTATATATTTTATTGTTAAATATCTTGCGCCTGAAAATGTTAAATATGGAAGAATATATATGAATTGTTTTGCAGATTTATTTCTCCATATATTATGTCTATTTTTACGACTATTTTTATTTTAAAATTAAGTTAAAATGATTAAATTAAAATCTAAACTATTCAGTTTGCACTTACTCATTTTTTGGCGTTAATTTTACTAAAGACCTGTTTTAAAAAAATGGAAATATTAGAACAAAGATTTATAAAACTTGATCTCGTTTATAATTCGCTCTTTGGTGTTCGACCTTAGTCGATCCTAAATTAAACCATTTCAGGAAAAGCATAGTAAATGTACCCGCGGTAAAGTTTACCCTATTCAATAAGTTAATCTCGGGTTAACTTCCTCTACTACTTTCAGTTTTATCACGATTGATCACCGTCCATTTTGTTATGTGCAAGTTAAGTAAAAGTTAAGTTGATTTCCCGGGAAATATTAAGCTTAAGTTTGAGTCTCAGTCTCATTTCGCAAGTGTCAATGTGCCTCATGTTTTTATCGAGAGTAAACCAGTTAAATCGGGGTTTGAACAATTCTTTAACGTTCAAAACCCCACATTATTAGAAATAAAAGCTCTGGATTTCTTATCATTGTGTGTAAAACGTACTTTAACACTTACCAGATTAGATTTCCTTCGAATGTTATAAGTGTCCACGTAATTTCTTTCTCTATCGTACAACAATACCTGTAACAGAATGAAACTGGTTGTCAAGTAAACTCATTATTTTGTCTTCTGTACTTCATAAGTTAAACTCATGTTTAGTCCCTTTACCAAGCATTTCACGAAAAGCAAAGTTACTTTACCCGCGGTGTAGTTTACCGTATTCAATAAGTTAATCTAGGGTTAATCCCTTTACTCCTCTTTCTTTTATCCCGATTGTTCACCGTCCATTTTGTTATGTGCCAGTTAAGTAAAAGTTAAGTTGGTTTCCCGTGAAATATTTAGCTTAAGTTTGAGTCATAGTCCCCTCAAGTTTTGGTCGATACGAATATTATAAACGAGTTTACTTTGGGTTTTGAACAATTCTTTAACGTTCAAAACCCCACATTATTAAAAAGTGAAGCTCTGGAAACGAAATAGGAAACATACCTCATTTGGGGACCTTCGACCAGCTCCAGTTAAGGACTTCTATCTATTGACACTTCGTAAACAAGAATGAAAATGGTAGTTAAGTAAAATGGTCTACTTCGTGTTGAACTGTAGGTTGATCCCTTTTCTTAGAACAAAATTGCCAGTTTTGGTCGGTAACATTAACTCTATTCATTGGGTTAATCTCAGGTTAAGTCCCTTTACTAATGTTTCTCCTATCCTGATGGTTCACCGTTCACTGTAAAATGGGTAGTTAAGGAAAAGGTTCGGTATACCCCCTCTATTTGTTTTCATTCCTTTTAAGATTTTTATTGCTTTTACGAATGCGTCAAAAGACGAGGGTGCCGTCGCTCTTTCAAATCTCGTACACAAAAATTCACTAAAATCGCCGTGATATCCATGTAATCGTTAAATTAACTGCAAAAATTTGGTAAAACATTCAAATCAGTATAAACGAATTAGTGAAATCTGTAATGTATCTCTCGAAGCTTTACCCAGGGTTCATACAACTTTTGTAAAAAAACATTTTCCAGGGATTTCCAGGCATTTCCACATATACTTCCTCGAGTTTTCCTTAATTTTCCTGTATATGGGAGTATCCTATGGATCAAATGTTATCGAAAGAGGGGGCAAATAGGACTATTATACAATCAAAGGACCCCTATATCTAATTTAAACAGAGTTATGAGCCTCCAAAGTTAAGTGTAATGTTAATCCTACGGAGGGAATATTCACGAACATTTTGCTTAATTATTCGGCAAATATCTCTCATTTTACATAAAAAATTCTAAATTTCCCCGAGTAGTTTTTGTTAACTATTTATTTCCCTCATTTTTCCATTTTCCCCTGTTTTCCTTTTTTATGGTTTACAGAAATCCTTCCAATCTTTTAACTAAAAAACGTGAAATTGACCTCCAAATCAGTAAAATCATTATTTAGTCATTGAAATCATGAAAATCTATAGTGTTTTATTATCAAGTACGCTCTAATGTCGGTCCCCTCGGTCAAGTTCTCCCCTATGCCATGCACGTGCGGAAATTTGTTCTCACGCTATAGGATCGGGACTCCCTATCTCGTACGACAGCTTATTCTGTATATACTCTGTTACAACACCGGTTTGCAGCACGCGCAAAGTTAGTGTCTATGTAATGTAGCTTTGTACGTGCTGTCAAGAGACTAAAAACTTCAGGATCTTCAGGATTTAAGATATCCGCTAGTTTTTTAGCTCGAGTGCACGGACCTCTAGGCCTTAGTTTTCAAATACGTGTGAAATTGTATACAGCCTACCACACGTATTTGAAACTAAAGCCTAGAGGTCCGTGCACTCGAGCTAAAAACTCGCGGATATTTAAATCCTGAAGATCCTGAAGTTTTTTGTCTCTCGACAGCACGTACTTAGCTACGTTACTTAGAGACCTAGGTTTACGCGTGCTGCCAAACGATGTTGTAACAGAGTATATACAGAATAAGCTGTCGTTCGAGATAGGGAGTTGCCTATCCTGTAGAGTGAAAACAGATTTTCTCACGCGCATTCTTTATCCATGCCTATGCCATAAAATAATTTTCTCTGCCGTTATGACGCCAGATGTTTTGTTTTTCTTTTGATCTATTTAAATGTAGTAAAATTTTTACTTTTTCCTACTAATTTTAAGATAATTCTGCTTATAGAGACATTTTGAAAATGTCGCGCATAGTTTTTAAAATTCTAATTAGTTTGAGATTAAATGTATAATATGAATTAGGACCTCCGACGTACTGCGTAACGCCCTGCCTTCATGTTAACAAAATTCCAGTGGCACGCTCCATGCCCAATGAATTTTAACTAATTTGAATATTAAAATTAATCGGTTATATTTCCCCAAATGTTTAACTATGCACTATTCTCTAATAAATAGTAGCTTAATTTATTCAAAAACAATGCATTTTCCACTTCACCCTAACTTTAAAGTAACTCATACTTCACAAAGTTCTATAGGAATAAAAAATTATATACAAAGTCGTATTTGTTCTATAAGGCAACGAATTGAAAGATAAATTTCGGGTTTATTGCAGCTGGGACGAACCTTGAAATAAGTTAGTCCATGGTTAAGCATGAGTTCAGTAGGTATCGCGGTGGTTATCTTAACTTGTGTGTCTGGGTTATCCTATTTCATAAGTAAAACCGAGCTTACCTTCGTTTCCATCTGTAACATTTTGCACGGGTATATATTGTGAGTGAAAAACTAGAGGTACCAGTTAAATTCTCTTCAATGTCCATGGTTAACTAACTTCTATGTTTGTGTTTTATTTATCTTGGCTAACTTT